>JAODTR010034435.1:0-21040 GCA_025399935.1 Amblyopsis rosae | reverse complement strand
CCAGACAACACAGCTCTCAGGATCATAGGGACACACAAACCTCTCCACCACGATAAGGTGATGGTTCCCGGAGAGTGTTTCGGGTAGGTAAAAATTTAAATTATGTTTTTAGCCAAGATAAAAAGTGGATGTGCAGAATATCTATGTTGCTTCATTTTTTGCATGCTAATGTATCGCGTGTGCAGTGAAATGCCTGCTAAACCCAATATCAGGGGTACTAGTTCCTAGGAGGTTAAACAACAAACATTTAATAATCATATCATCCTGCCATGAACACATCCTCTCTTAAGACTGTGGAAACTTCAAATATCTGAAAACATATTTAATACCATATTTAGAACTCTTCAGGGCAGCTGAGCCACTGCAAGAACAACACTTTCTCTTTTCTCTTCCAAATACAAGGTTGAAGTCTGACACATTTATAGTTTATTTCTCACCATCTAGCTCAGTTGGAATTGAGGTCGTGTGAAGCTTTCTTTGCTTGTTGGGTAGCAAGGTTCCCTCAAGATTCTGAGATCATATTTTAATGTTATTTGTATGACTAGATTTTTCATAACATGAGACAGCACCACGCCATTAACAGTTTGGGGTCAAATGTTAAAAAGAGGTTGAGAACGACACAAATAAGCAAGCACATCTTCATATTAACGACAGGAGACACAAGCGCAATGAATGCGTTCCAGTGACACTTGATCTGTCACGGAGCCTCACCTTTCCAGAGATTTCGATGCCGATCTCATCCAGCACCTGGTTGACAATGTCCTGAGATTCCTCCTCGTCCCCAGACTCATCAAAGATCTCATCCAGGGTGTCGCTGACTAGAGAGGGAGGGAGTAGAGGCACTGTGACAGAGGGCAATCGACTGGGAGGTTAAACACATTGATTTGCGGTTACTGTTGTGGACTTTGGGATTGGAAAGAGGATAGTTGGCTTTTTTGTTTTTGAACGCTGTGACAACTTTACACTAGAAAAGTAGACGTGTTTCTTCTGTAACCTAACACAGCTGTAGTTCTTCACGGCATCAATCTAGCTCTGCATCGTTCAGCTTGAAGTAATACAATAAAATAAAAACAATTTGTCCAAAATGACAGTTGGAAAGTGGAACATTGAGACTAGCTCGAGATAATGATATCAAAGTTGATTAAAAAGTATAATGTTCATTTCACATCTTAGCGGTGGTGCTTACTCATTTCCTCTGTCATGCCCATCTTCATGTTCTCCTTCTGGAAGTCCTGCATGGTCTTCAGGGTCTTCTGTGGGTCCATCTTTTTGTTGACTGCCTGCATCGTCTGCACACACGCACACAGTGTATGAAACATTATCCAGAATCTGTGTACACATTTCTGTTTTCCTATGCAGGTAGTATAGTCTACTACCCACAACATCTAATGCCAATCAAACTTCTAGCCAATCATCTTCTAGCCCCCCCATTTTATATTCCTTCTTTCAGTCCAGTAAATTGTTAATACATACATGGCCCACTGTGAGCACACAGGCAATCTCCTCTCTATTTGACATAAAGAAAATGCATTTTCGCACACATGCTGACACACATTTTCATAGCCCATTAAACTGAAGCCTAATTATAGTTGACCCGGCAATGTTTGCCGATTCTGTCTTTGGCTCCTGGCCAAACGAGGATCCATCCCTCTTCCACATCATTACCAGTGATGCCACAAGACATGACTTCAAGCGGGAACACGTCCCATATAAAATACATGAATTAACCACGGTGAAATATGAATATGGAGATACCAATGCAACTGGTTCACATTGGTGTCAAGTCAGGTCTGAGTAGATTAAGTTAAGATTTTTTTTAAGCGCTAAATTATCAAATTCATATTACCAAAATGTATCTTCTAGCATGACTACCCAACGGCATTATTATTATTATAAGTCAGAGTAGATTTCTTTCAATGGTTTGGCGATGTTTCGTGCTGGAGAAGAAGGGTTACAGTGGCACTGTGGGTTACAAAGCTTGTGAGTGTGCAATACTAAGAGAGATAACAGAGATTAAAGCTCAGTATGAAACTAACTGCCCATTGAAACATCTGAAAACGTCTTCCTTCCTTAAACGGCCCCCTAGAGGAAACATTTTGGGCTGGCCTGTTTGAGAATCGATGCAGCATGAAAGCCTCCTTCCCTTCCCCACAATGCAGTGCAGGGGCCTGCTTTACCTTGGCCGTGGACGACATGGCACCAGCCATCTTCATCTGGGAGTTCATCATCTTGGTCTGCGTGGACATGGAGGTGACCTTGGAGCTGACGGCGTACGTCCGGTTCTTTTGCTTCCTCAACTGCACCAGCTGTTTGGCTAGGATCTTGCAGGCCTCTCGATTACCGGTCTTGGCCATCTTTTTGATCTCCGCCTCCTGTATAGAAATGTGTGTGTGTGGTGGGAGGGAACAGCAGAGAGAATTTAGAGGGGATGCGAATAATGCCGTAACGCCGTGAATTTCAAACACAAAACACGCCCATGCACAACTGGCACACGGTACATGTAGTCATCGGTTAACACCAGCCAGCGCTGTGCTCCCGAGACGGGTGTGTTCACATGTGTACAGTACAGAGAGTCATCGGGCTTACGCTTTAGGCCTGCAGGAAAGCACATCCCCTTTAACAATAGTAAACATGTGAATACCGGCACCCACGGGGGAACTTTACGTGTTTTTGTGAGTGTCCCCAGAGATCAGACTGCACCGAGTTACTGTAATGGAGGCAGACCTCCAAGCAATGCCGTCGTCTTGACTGCATCAGTGTGTGTGTGTACCTTTCTGTGTCCTGTATATTTGCAATTGGGCTAAACAAACAAAAATGTATTATTAATGTTCGGCAGTGCAAAAGTAAAACCCTGGCTTCCCCCACTTTGCTTTTTATGTGTACGTTTGTGCGCACATGTGTACAAATGCCTCAAGGTTTAGAAAGGGTTAAACTGGCATTAGTAGCTCAGTGATGCTCCACTCAGTGTAAGTGCTCTGGCTGACTGCTATTCATGTACACAGTTATGCTGAGCAGGCACTTAAAACACACACACACACACAAAGTAGGTGGGTCGTCTGCCCCTATCTTTGTTGGCTAAGCAGGACAGGAAAATAAAAAAAATAAAACATATGTAAAACTGAACAAAAAGGGAAACAAATCCTTTCTGTACAATTCCCTTAGTGAAGCACTGACATTATCTGATTGTGCTTATAGCGATTGAGCTCTGATCTTCACTCAAACTGTACTAGCCTCAGGCACTCTATGCATGAGTACCATGGGAGGTCCTCAGACAGCCGCAAATGTGCTGAACTACGGGACAATGAAAGTAATTTTCACATCTTAAAAGGATATTTTATTCAAATGAATAAAACAAAGCCTCTCTTTTAAGACTAATTAACAGAAATATTTAATAAGAGATCCCAAGGAGGTAATTATGCCCCACATTATAGTTACATTACAACAACACAAAGGAGAGGGGAGAAAAGCCTGCTCCTTTTCATCTTTTAGCTTACTATTATTCGCTTCTTTGTGTTAAATGCCCTTTAGATATAATTCGTGTATGTGCCTATTAGGGCTGTGCGATAAAACAATATATATCGAATGACGATAGAAAAACATCTACGGTCTTAAATGATGCTTTATCGTTTATATCGAGAGAGCACAGCGTAGCAGCTCGTGATCAGATAAACATTGGTGAGGCAGATTCCTACTGAGTCTTATGATTGATGAAGTTTAATCTGCCAGCCTACAAGTTGTATTTTGCGTGGTGCATCGCCCGTGCTACTGCTGCAAAGTAAACAAATCGCGCTAACTAGCTACCTGGCAAAACACATGGACATTACGTTCGGACATACAGCCTAACCAGGACGCAGTTAAAAGACGATGAAAATGTTCGATGAAAATTCCTACCTCTGAATTTTGTTTCCAAGTCTGGCAAGCTCCTAGAATAGCCAATTTTTCAGACAAGTTATCTTAAAGAAACCATGCATGTTTCTCAACACCATGATTGCCATGGTCTAGTCACGGTATGCAGTCGATGGGTTATGTCCGCGTTAGAAAACGATCATAAACTACAACAAAACGCTGTTGAGACTATATTATGTTAATTTGAACTCAGTGTAACAAATTCTGAATCCAACTACTACACTGTGTGTGGGGGGGAGAGTTATTGGATGACAAGAAACCATTTATTAATTTATTAATCGAATTTACAGGAACTTACTATATTGTGATATGTATCGTTATCGGGATATGTAAGTATCTATATCGGGATATTACATTTTGGTCGTATCGAACACCCATAGTGTGTATGGGTGCGTGCGTGGGCTTGCATATCTGTTTTCTCCCTGGCTGGAAGAAAAGCTACCGTAACGAGACTAGATGTGTCCATTACGGTAGTCAATCCTGTTAAATCACAGATATCAGCAAGAAGATGTGGTTGGGAGGCGAGGCGGTTAAAGGAATATTGGTCTTTGGGCTTTCATACAGCATCGATGCAATATGTTGAAAATGGTTTGTGTGTGTGTGTGTGTCCCGCACCATTTGTTTCTCTTGTTTCTCCAGTGCGGCTCTGTCTCTGGTAATCTGCCTCTGCGTGCCGCGGAGCTCCTTGGTCTGCGCCTTGATGACATCTGAGAGAGAGAGAGACAGAGATTCTCAGAGGAAATACTACACCACTTATTTACTACTAATGTTGCACCGTTACACATTCCACTGCTCACTGTATTATTCTGTATGCATCTTTTACTAGATTCTCATTTTGCTGCTGCTGCCAACATATTCCTCTCAGAGATCCATAAGGTCACCAACCTTATTAGTAAATGTATCCCCACATAACATGTTAATTCATTTTATTTTATTGCAAATAAAAATAATAATATTTTTATTTGCCCAACAGTCCTCTGGGACAGCGTGCGACCACAACACAAAGCTGTGACAATGGCATTCGCAGGGTAATATATTTTCATTGCCTATCATTTAAAATTGCCCAGAGTGTGCGTGTGTGTTTATGTATGCATACATGTGTGCAATAGCATAATATCATACACGACATGGTGGTACATTAAACTGGGACTCCCACATTCTCACTCAATTACATTTATTGTATAATAGGTGAGCAGGACAGTCAAAAAAAAAACACACATAAAACAGCAATATTCAGAGATAGCTAATAACATTTAAATCACACAACAAATTCCACTTATCCCACAAAGCATTTCATTTAGGCTAAAGCAAGTTATTTTGTAGATTCTAAATTATCTAGGCTAGCTCTATTTCCAGAGCATAAGCAAAAGCATAACCGTCTGTGCACGATAATTTAGACAATAAGCTGGCAGGGACCATATGAGACAATGTATGTCCCTGAGTCACACATTCAACTGTGGTTTATAAGAAGGGTCGTGCAAAAACCACCATTCACACAGTCACACGCGCGCGCAACAGCAGCACTCCAGTCAACTGCCAGCAATGCAGGGGGCATGCTCAGTGGTGTCCTGGCAATAGTGCATGTTTGAACAATAGACACACACCTTACCATGTGGATGAAAATGGGATGTCAAGCCATGAAAACTCTTTCCATGAAACTCATACCTCTGAGTTTAGAACTGAGATTTGAAATTAAACTAAATCAAGCCCATACAAAAAAGTTAAATATTATCCACCTGCTAAAAAGATACTTCTAAGGCATGTTTAACAGTAGGGTCACAGAACAAGAGGCATTGATGAGTAAATGCAAGAATGAAGTGCATGCTACGGTCTGCACTAATATAGTAGAAACTTCATAACATTACAGTAAATTATGAAAAATGCGTATTATCTCAGAGCAGGTGTGACTTGGGCAATGTCTCAGAACACCCGACTATGTTGGACCACTTCTAAGAACCCAGTGCGCGTACGCAACAAAGTGACGCACAGACAACGTGTCAAAGTGGGAGGGTTATCGTCCTACAAATAAACGCAAACTCGCCGCTCTTGCGGAATCGGGCGCCAACGAGCTGGATGATAACGATGAAGATGATGATGATGATACCCAGTCTTTACACCCACCCAGGGCAAGCCCCTTGCATGCTATACCCAAAGAACACAGGGGGATGAGCAAAACTCAAGAGAAAGAGGATTGGAGAGGAGACAGCGGATGGGTGAAGACGGTCTGTACAGGTTCTGTGCACAGCTTGGAGATGAGGGTGCACATCACAGTGAGTGGCTTAACAACACGGGTGAAACTCGATAACAAAGCAGTATAAATCGTTGAGGTATATGTCTGCTCTGCACTCTCGTAACTACTGCAGACTGAGCTCAGATTTCACCTGTACATTTAGTATTTTAGATATTAACAATACATTGCTTAAGAACTGATCCTTTATACCAAAAAATTACTGGAAGAATAATATATATCTGTTTTATTTAAACCGTTATATAGTTATATGATTTAAATCTCTCCAAATAATTTAATCTAATATGAATTTGATAAAGTATAATGTAAATATGACTGAATTAATTTAAATAATATATTAGATTTATATTTTTGACCTTTCATGATTGGTGACCTACCCTGGAGAAACTGTTTGACTGAGAGGTCTGTAAAACGTTAGACAGCACAGCGCATTATCCTCAGTAATGCGTTACAGTATCAGCTATACAGCAAATTATATTTTTATTTTATTTAAAATAAAAAAGGGCAAAATAAAATAATATTTTTAGAAGCTTTCACCACCACCTAGCTGCAGTCTGCTGCATAAAGTTTGGTCTGTGGCCCAATAGGCTACCGGTACATTGAAAACAAACAACTTACCTAATGTCTTCTTGAGTGGATACGTTAGTTAGGGTATGTCCTTACGTACGATAAAGGTACGAGAAAGTAAGATGAGTCTGTCAGATTGAAGTCGAACAAGTCAAGCTTTATGCTTTTTCCTTATTAAATATATTTGAGTGTGTATTTAGATTAACGAATGTTACATTATATGTTTATCTCAAAACATACAGTACGATAGCATAAGATAGGCTTCGATGTCGCAAAAGTCAGGATCAACAGAAACAATACAGTGGTTGAATTAGCTTCGTAGCTTGGTACGGTACCGTATCACGGAACCTTCGAAGTCCTTTATATACATTAATAAGAACCTTGAACTCATGACATATAGTACAAATCAGTCACCGCATACCGTGTACTTTAAAACGCGTTCATTAAATATATACCATTATTGTTTATACTATTTGGAGGCAATGTCGTTGTCATTGTGAGCTCAGTTTAAAAACAGACAGAACAGGTAGAACTGGATATTATACAGCCTGATGCTATTACGCTACAGCCAAGTTACTGTACTGTGTCCAGTACTGGTAGCTAGCTTCATTTTCAAGTAACAAACTTACCGTCGACTGTCTTCTTCTTGAATAGGGAAGCCATGTCGTAACAAAGTGTTTATTTACAGAATAAATTATCAAATCGGCGCTAATATACTGTTTAATCACTAACACAGCCGCTTGACTATCAACTAGAAGCGGCTGCGGGTATTTCCTGGTTTACTTAGAGCAGAGTGCCTCCCTCTTCTCCTTCACATGACTTCCTGACTCATTTTCCATTTGACGTCATGGGTGGGACTCTCCCGCATTTCGCCAAGAGGCCTTCAGAGGGCGCAATGCGCAATAGTTAGCCATAATGGTTCAAAGTCAGACCCATAATAAATCCACGGGTTTGATTTGTTGACTGGAAGCGTGTCTAGAAATTCCTTTTTTATTTTTTTCTAAATTAAAACCAGTAAATTAAGCGAGGTTAATACATGGACAAGGAGTCATTTGCATTTTTCTAATGGTTTTTCAGAGAATCTATTAGTCAAGTCAAGTCAAGTCAATTTTATTTATATAGCCCTTAATCACATTGCAGTCTCAAAGGGCTTTACAACCTACATTTCACATGGAAACAAACAACACCCCCTTAACCTGTTCCGAACTGTCTATTTGCTACTGCCTGTCTCTCTCTCTGTGTGTGTGTGTGCGTGTGTTTGTGCATGCTTGCGTGCGTGTGCGTGTGTGTGTAAGAGTGCTTAAGGGTGTGACCAGCAAAATAAGATCAACAATACACAGAAGGAGTCACTTTCCAACCCATAACACCAACCCCTTAAATCTTCTCAAACAGCAATACATTTCCTTCATCTAATTTTCCTCCCCCTACTCAATAGCTGTCCACAGATGTCAGGGCTAAGGGCTTCGACACATTTCAGTACAAATTCACGCATTCTGATTTCCTGTTGCTAGTTTGATGCTGGGAGCAACTTCACAGAATGTGGAATACTTGAACCGTAACCCAATAAATGATGTGACTATACTCTCGTCATTTTGCCTCCCCCAAAGCTGAGCTGAAATGGGACAGGAGGGCAACAACGAAGACATTGGGGGCAGTGGTAGTCTCTCAGCGCTCAATTTCAACGACCAAAGCCAAGTTTTAGCTAGAGGAAAGGAGAGTGGGGTGACTTTGAGAAGAGCAAAATAGGATGAGTTTCATTTCTATCTCTGAGGAGTGTATGCGTGTGTGTGTGTGTGCGTGCATGCTTGTGCACCCATGCGTGTGTGCACGTGGTCCCGAGGCGTTGTTCTTGTTAAGGTTATTAAGGAAGGTGTTTGGCTCTAATCAGTGAAGGACTGCAGGGACTGTTGCTAAACGGCCTCATCACACAAGAGCCCCATCGCTGATAGCTCTAGCCCGGAGCATGCAGTGTGCCTCACACCCCTCTCCCAGCCCACACCCGACCCACACACCCCCCCACACACAGACTCTGTTCAGAATGGAGGTGTAGGCCACGTCAGTGGCTACTGAATAGACAGTTAGAATGGAAATGTATTTGTGGTGTGGAAATATTATCTGAAGTAGTCTATATATTTATCTATGTATATTCTTTGTCTTTTCTAATTTAATATATTTCAGTTTGAATCACAAAAGCCACAGGCTATCAGACACTAATCACAGCAAAACAACTATTAGGATGCACCTGTGAAATTATTAAATCAGTGATTGCAGTATAACACTGCTTCTCTAAACATATGTTTACTAATGCCACTTTATTGCGTGTTTTCTTACTTGCCCTCTCAGCTCCACTTTCTCCCAGTTCTTTCCCTCTCAAGCACAATGCCCGTCCTCCTCTCGATGCGAAGCCTGAGGCCAGCAGACGCTTAATGTTAACGTGCAAACAGCGGCATGGACGCAGCCTGAAGACAGACAGACACGGCCATGTGTGAAATTATTTCCCCACACTGTGAGTGGGAGTCACGGCTATATAGCAGATTGAGTTTGTAGCTTTGAGGTATCGTAGTGCGCCAACACGCCCAAAATCCTTTCTCGGATGATGACCACAGAGCAATTCACCTAACTGCTTTTTGTCCTCTCGGCAGATCGACCATTTGTGGACATCTGAGACAAAAGCAGTAGTCTTCGCTTGAGTGTGTAAGGCATGGCGGATACTGCGTTCATACGCAGTATGGATATGTATGTATATGGATATCATCATTTTCTGGGTTTTGTCATTTACGGCATATTCACATTGTACCCGCAAAACAACATATTGTCTCCATAGTTTACACCCATATAGGGCTGGTAGTACACAATAACCCATGTTTATTCTATCATAAATCCAAATGCATAATAAGCGGAAATACTGTGTGCCTGCCGTGACAGTCCCAGTTGATTATGACACCGGGACTCTTGTAACACGGAACAAGGTTAATTTATGTCGGCATGCAAACTAGAGACAGAAGATGGACCTGCTGAGATGGGCAGCAGGGGATTTAAATAGCAATCCTCTCATATGGATGGCTCTTCACTGCTCCTTAGATGATATACAGTCACAACATCGATTATTCTATCCTGTCCTATCAATTCTTTTTCTATTTTCCTTTCTATTCTATTACATTTCCCCACCGTACCTTTACTCTTTCTGCTTTGTTTCCTCCTTCTCCACCACGCACACACAGTGGGGAAAGACAAAATGTAATAGAATAGGAATGAAAATTAAAATATAAATTATTTTGATAATATAGGAGAGAATAATCATTTTTTTTCACTGTATATATATTAACCAAATGTTCCCGTTTTAGTTTCAATTGCTTCTTATACTCGTATGTGACTAACCGCACGTTACTTTACTAATTTACATTGACGACACTGATATTGTGCACCGACGTTAACCGACGTTTATGTTGTCCATTAAATGCAGCGTGTGGAGGAAAAGAATGAAGTTAAGTTCACCATCGGCTCAAGATGCAGAGAAGGGCGCAGGGCAGAGACAGAGGGGGCAATGCAAAGAACATGTGGCATATGAAAGTCAGCAGGACCGACAGAGGACCACGCAGAGGACAGTCGTGAGGAGGAGTTAATAAATCGACTGAGTGACTCCACTTGAGCTGCCTGTGGGAAGAATCCGGTGGCGCTCACCGGGCATAGTAGGACATCAGGGAATTGTGGGTGATGAGAGATTATTTCCCCTGTTCGCTCATCATTATACCACCTGCCCCACAGCCCCGCACCCCCAACCTTGCCCTGAGCAGACTGCGAACACACACGCACGCACGCACACACACACACAATCACACGCGCACGCGCAACACATGAACACACACAATGTACTGCACACAAATGTACGCCCTCCCATGCACACAGACATACGGTGTGTTCATAAGGTGAATAAACGGTGATGTGATATTGTTTAAATATGCTCTGAACACACGAACACACACACACACACACACACACACACACACAAACACACGTGCATGCTCTCGCACGCGCACACACACACACACACGTAGACATACAGGACATGCTCAATGAAATTATCCACAGGTCTTTTTAGCCTGAGGATACCAATCTGTCTGAGACCATACCCCACATGTATCCAAGCAGAACGCCTCTGTCTCTGTCTATACCTCCCATCCTCTCTATGCCTCCCCAGTACGTAGCCAACACCGCCCTGGGGCCCGACTATGACCACAAGAGGTAGACTGGTCCCAGCAGGGGGCGAGGCCCATGCATATCATTAGCATGGGGGAATTAGAGTCGTTACATCGGGAAGGGCAACAGAGGACGAGTCCTTAGCTCTTCTAAGGGGATGTGGAGGGAGGTGGCTCAAGTTGACAATGTGTTAGTGGGCCAGAGAAGGGAGTTTTAACATGACCTCTCTGTCATTGTGTTATATAGTGCCCCCAGAATGTAATATTTCAGCGCCAGCTCATTGTTTATTTATGAAACAAAATTATGCAAAAATAGGGGAGGGGTAGGGAATAGTTTTAGTACAGGAGTTTGGTAGAGGGTACAAGTAGAGGTGCGCGCCAGCTACGTAGTTTCACATAACACTTGAGTCAATTCCAGAAGGTACATAAGAGTGTTACAGCAGTGTTAGAACAGTACATTTGCATGCATACTCACAACATTGTAACAGTAAAGTTTGATGCTATTTGTCTGTTATACTCATTCTGAATCGTACCTCTCTTTGCAAACAGTGTTTTTGCTGTCACACATAATAGGGAACTTAATAGGGAACCCAATGGCCATTCTTCTCTAGTTGATTGTACCTATCAAACATAAAAGCCTAGCACTGAATTGGATGGAGCAAAAACAAAGTGGAACTGCACAATAATCCAAAAGTAATTTCACACATATACAGAGCAAAATATACAGTAAATGCTCTGCATAATGCACTGGTATTCATTCCATGTTGCTCTCATTTTCATATTTAGAATTAATTTGCCAACCATATCAGTATTTTGTTTTAAGTGTAATGTGGACTATTTGACCCACTTGGTCTTGAACTACATCTGTGTCACAATAAACCTTGTCTTTGAGGCTCCGTCATCTAATTAACTTCTTGTGCAGCACTGGACCGTTTTCATTATCTTTCTTTATTAGAACATTTGTAATTAACATCCCAGGACTGGAGTTCTGACTCATCCACTGGTGTCACACACACACACACACACACACACACACACACATAATAAGACAACACACAGAAGCAGTAGGAGGAATTCATCTTTGTTGAGTAGTTTATGTGATTAAACATGTCCTTTCCATTAATGAAATGAGAGCAATAATGAGAGGACCAATTGAAACTGGGAACATGCAAGATTACTGAGATGAAAAGAGGAGAATGGGTTTTTTATTGTTAAATGTTTTCCTTAGTTTTAACATTTTTCTAATTCCATTTCTATTAACATACAAATGACTAGGTCATTAGTGCGAGGAAACATAATGGATCCTAAAATTCCACTCACACACAATGCCATGTCTTCTAATGAAGTGTATATAAAACAGTAGTTTTTCCCTAATCTGCACAAATGCAGCATCTATAACTGCATACTATATTGCCAGGTGCTGAATACAATGCAAATATTCAAAACATCTCATACTGCATAGTTGTGATGGTGGAGACTACTAATGGATGTTTAATTAGACTTTAATGTCTCTTCTCCCTCCCCTCCCCCACCTCTAACACACCTTACCAAGGGACACATTGATAGGGGGGTCTATAAGGCAGGGCATGTAGCAATACAGTTGCAGCAAATTAAGAGGAATAATCCTTTTTAAGCAAGTCAGCAGATAGATGCATGTGTGTGTGTGTGTGTGTGTGTGTGTGTGTAATCTGTTGTCTGCATGTCGTAGGCACTATAGTGATTACTATCCAGCAACATGTTTGTAAATCAAATGTAATAAATACTTAAATAATTATTTGCATTGATGGCTCAAGTTTCATGGGTTGAGGTTTCATGCTGCGTCGTCATCATCATCATCACCATCATCATCATCATCATCTTCAGCTCCATCTCCAATTCTCCGTCGAGGAGCGTTTCAGGCAGGTGTACGTTTCCATGGACTCCCGTTGGATTAAGCCGGCATTAACATTCATGGTGAGAAAGTCATGACGACGCACTCCGCTAATGTGATCCCTCATTATCACACACACCTGCCTCTCCAAGAGTGCTACCTAAGATAAAAAAATGGTTTCATTAGACGTATCTCATCAAAAAAGCATGTTTCAGGCCAATCAGTCACACCAGTAATTTTTCCAGGAAAATAATTGGTTAAATGTCTCTAAAATTCTAATAGTTTCTGAAATGCCTTTAGCCTTGAGACACAGATCTGCGTGGATTAAAGACATGTGACCTATTTTTGATGGGCTGGCTCTTCCCTATGGGAACCTCCCAGAGAGGATTATCTCTCTGGAAACTTAGATCTAAAGCAAGTTTTGTTTAAGGACAAACAAGCTACAAAACAATTCTACAACCCCACTCTAATTTCTCTCCATTCCCTTCCCTTTTCACAATTTTTCCCTCCAAAACATATGCTAATAATCCTACTCATTAAGAAATAGCTGCTCCAGATGTTTGATGAAAGCCCTGCAGGACAAGGGTCTGTGGTGAGTGTGTGTGTGTGTGTACATGTGTGTGACACTACCATAACTCAGAGTGTGTTGTAAACTTCAGACTCTGTCTCATGGTGTCTCTCTGCCCCACTTCTGAACTAGTCAAGAAGACAAATGACACCATAAACAAATGGCAGCATGTCTGATGTGTCTTAGGATGGAAGGAATAGGGATGTATGCCAACTTTTCTACAGTAGGATACTCTACGTCTGCATGTTATTGTAATTAGTGTATTTGTTCTACTTTGCCTTTGTAGAGTGGCTTTTATGTAAAGATGTAATTTAGAACAAATAATGTTAGGCCGAATTGGAGACAATTACCCATTCAGTGAAGAGATGTATCAAAACCTGATTGACCATGGCATGCATGACAGCACATCGTGATTCATGATTCCTCACTTGAACTGGCTCATAACTCTCATGGTGACTGTCTTAAACATGGTATCAGTAACCAGTGAATTATGTGCGCTCCATCTGTGGCGCACACTGTTGTCAAAGTGAATAGGTGAAATCCTGAGCCTGTTTCCTGAGGTGCCATCAGATATGCACAAGCTTCATGGCCTGCCACAACAGGCCCAAATTAATAATAGCAGCAGGAAAATCCCTGTTTAAAAATGTGTCTGTGTAGTGTGGAAAGACATCATGATAATGATTGAAAATATTTGTTTGAAATTATGGTTTGTGCCAAACACACAATTGATAGGAATCTACAAGAATATATATATACACACACAGTATATGTGTCACATATATGACACATATAGTGGATGAATGAGGCTGATTGACGCAAGCGAACGTTAACGAGAGCAGGTGTCACCAATTAAACAAATAGCACATGCTTGTCATAAAAACAGCACAATGGACATTACTGGCAAGGCTGCAATTGTTAGTGCTTCACAATAGAGCAAGTGGAGAAATTGGTGAGTAGTGTTGTGTCTTGCGGTTATGTAATGCAGTAGACTAATGTATAAATATTATCCAGTCAAACTTAAAACATGGTGGTAGATGGATACGTTCATAGTAGTCTGTTGGAACATACACAGTCTAGTTAAGTGCTGTAATATGTTATGTATAACAGATTGTGTATTGTAAAATGTCTCTCCTCAGTGGCTGAGAATGTCTGGTCGTGGAAAGAAAGTTGATGCTAAAGCCAAGTCAAGCCATGTTAACAAGTCCTCCAGAGCTGGTATCACCTTCCCTGTGGGCCGCATTCACAGACTGCTAAGGAAGGGCAACTATGCCCATCGTATTGGTGCAGGTTCTTCTGTCTACCTGGCGGCAGTTCTGGAATACCTGTGTGCAGAAATTCTGGAGTTAGCTGGAAATGCTAGCCACGCCAACAAGAAGGTGCGCATCGCACCTAGACACCTCTTGCTAGCGGTCAGGAATGACGAGGAGCTCAGCACTCTCCTGGCAGGAGTCACCTTCTCTGAGGGAGGCGTTCTACCTAACATCCAGGCCAGCCTTCTCCCCAAGAAAACGAAGGTCCCAAAGAATGATGGCGCCAATGATGTCGAGTCACAGGAGTTTTAAATGTATTCCGAGTTGTGTTTTTTATCTTGTTTGTTACCTACAATATCTGTTAATAAAAATGTATTTCTATACTTGTTGGAATGACTTGTTTAAAGGCACTAGAGTTTGCACCTGACATGTTTAGGTTTGACCTGATTGTGACTTTGAAACTCTCCTAATTGGCCTGTCAAAGTGCCAGTGCTGTCCAACTGTCAACGCTGTCCTTATGGCTATATTTCCACTGGCACAAATATAACTCAGCCTTGTTAACTGAAATTACTCTGCTAAACGCTGCTGCTTCAGCAGGTTGCTGGGATGGGGGAGAACTGTCCCCTTAAGCTGGCATCTGCTAGAAACTACCTAAACTTTCTGTGTCAAATCAGAAGTGGAAATTGGATAGAATATTGAAACGGGGAAAACCATGTACTCTAAATTACGATATAACATTCAGCGATACTTCAGGTTGAACGCAGCTAGGGTACTTCAACACATTGGTAGCAGAGTCTAAAGGTCTGTTAAGTGAGCTTATCCACACTGCAAGCAGGCTATTTTACAACACTAACAAGTCATTTCAGTATTCAGTATGTATTGTGCCACATTTTAATGTGATTTTTGGGAACTCCAGTTATTGTTCTCTGCACGACACACTAAAGTGTTTGTTCATGGTTTCATAGTATTTTGTTAGCCTATTGTGACATGGTTAACTATGCTCTTTGTGACATTCATGACTGTCAAACATGTCATGTAAGAGGAATGACCAATAGGTGGCAGCAAACACCTCAACTTTCTTCTGAAAGACCAATCAATAATTTTACTTAAAACTCCAACCATCATCATTGCCTTCACACATTTAATTTGACTAATTATCAATTTTAACTCTCTGATTAAAATATATTTACAAGCAAGCAGACACAACAAAATAGACATATTTAACAGTACTTTAATTTAACAGTGCACTTAATAAGAAATGCCACAGGCCATTAGCCTAACCCATGAAATGCAGCTGCTTAGAGCATCCATTGCTTGCAATGCTGTCTTTTTATCTATCCCACGTATGCACTCTCACACACACTTGATAAGCAGCATAGGCCTACACTAAATGCAATTTTCATTGTAAAGATAATTTCACACACTTATGTTTAAAATACATAGCCTACTTATACAGTATTTTTTTATATAATAATTAGCTTCAATCAAAGCTCAATCCAACAATGTTGTGTGTGTGTGGGGGGGGGGGATTCTGTTCTGGACGTGCGCGTTAACCGTCACCAGCCCTCCCCGAATATATTTTCCATTAAAAAAGAGGGAGAGGGAGGCATGTTCACCAATCAGCTCTGCTGTGAAAACTTGTCAGAGTGGAGTTTGTCGGGCAGCGTATGTTCTCTTATGGCTCCGTTTTGATACGAGGCCGCAGGTGGTGGAACTCTCCACGGGGCAGCATTGTCTTTATGCAAACTGTTTTCACTGGACGACATGGCTTTTGTATGCGCTCCAGCATATATGGACGCACCAGTGCCACGGCGGATTTCACCCGTCTAAGGAGAGTTCTCGCCTCTAGTTTTCCATCCCAAAAGGAATCTCTCATTATATCCTTGTTTTGTCGCTATGAGTTGTCTGGATGTGATGTACCACCAAAGTTATGGAGCGCACTATCTCCCGGCGGCAGCGGCGTACAAGACGGCATACTATCGCCATCACCATCAGCAACAACAGGTGAGCTCTCGAGAACTTTATGAAGACAAATTAACTAAAATTGCCACCGTATTTATTGGACTCTGAGATTTTGACTGTAAGTACTGAATGATTACATTCCTAGGTCAGACGTAGCCTAATGACACATACCTATTATTCCACTGGTCAAATGGTGATGTAATGACAGCTAGACGGGCTCTATGGAATGTGGATGAGGTCTTTATGGAACGTTGCACAGAAGAAATATCTGGAATGCGATGTCATTATAGATTGGATAGACAAGACACATTTTCCAAATAAAGCGAAAATGCAGGAGCCTACATTATTATCTAATTTGAGCCTCAAAGACAGCAGCATCCATAGATATATTATTAGGACGAATAATGAATATAGAAAATGGTAAAATTGTGATGTACTGTGTCATATCAGTTCATCTCTGTCTCATTCAAACCCTCTCTCTCTCTTCCACTATCTGCCCCCATGTCGCAGAGGAAGCCAAGTGTGTACAATAAGATGCAGGAGTGTGTTGACCAGCAACAACAACTTCAGCAGCAGCAGCAGCAGCAACAGCGTGTGGGGATGCTGTCCAGAGAGCAGGCCCTCCACCGGGCACCGGAAGCCCCTGGAAGCAGTACGTCTAATGGGAGCCCCAAAGACAGCAGCCAGCCAGCGGAAGCAGAGTACCTAAACTCCCGCTGTGTGCTGTTCACTTACTTCCAAGGCGACATTGGCGACGTGGTGGACGAGCATTTTTCCCGGGCTCTCAGCCAATCCAGCGCCTTCGCCAGGGAGGCCAAGCCAATCAGAGTGAGCCAGCAGTCTGCTGGCTTATGGAAAGGTGAGCAGCTTAACAAACAACAAAAGATCATACAAAATATCATCTTCCAATCTACAGTAAATAAAGAAACAGACATATCATGTATGCTCCAATGCAAAAGAATGCATTGTGTGTGAGGTATAGGTCAGGTTGTAAAGTAAAAGTAAAATGTTTTCTGTTTCCTTGTTAAACAAATACATAAAAGCAAACAAATGCATTCAATAAAATGTATGCATAAAAATATAATTTCTTATTGTTTTTCTGGTCGAAATCACATTTTTTTTAATGAATGGATGAATCAGTTACACCAATAATAATTTGTATAAACCTCAGGCTGCAAGTCTGCTCACCAATCAGACGCCTTAATGTACATTTGTATTTTAGCCAAATGAGTCACACGACTCTGCCTGTGTGTGTGTGTGTGTGTGTGTGTGTGTGTGTTTCAGACGCCGTCTCTGTCTCCGAGGGTCCCAGTGCTGCTCTCCCCTCCACGGTGTGGAGCAGCTCGTACCCGTCCCAGGCCAGCCCCTGCCTCCCCTCCGTCTCCATCTCCGTCCACCCGGACTTCTCTCCCAGCCCGGTGCCTTTCCACTCCCCCGCCGATGGAGCCCTGTGGCCGGGCCACGCCCTGTCCCAGACCGGCCTCCCTCCCCCTCCTCTGGCGTCCATCCCAGATGCCTGGCCCTACAGCCTGAGCCCGCAGAGCGCTGGAGGCTACCACGCCCACATCCATGACGTCTACGCTCACCCTCACACCCACATTCACCCGCGACACCACCCACACGCCGTGCTCCACCCGTACCCGGGCCACAGCGCAGCCCTGGACCCCAGGTTCGGTCCCCTCCTGCTGGGTGGTGTGAGGAACCAGAGCCAGTTGTCCTCCAGCCCGGGCAGCCACGGCTCCCCCCGTGGAGAGGGGGTCAAGACGGAGGTGGACCCCAGCAGCGAAAGCCCTGTTGCGGTCCCCGCCGCTGCCTGGGCCCCCGCAGGTCTGGTCGGAGCCATGGACATCTATGACTCAGGTAGGATCAGATTGGACATGCTTAGAAGCATTTAAGCAGTTTTTTATGATGTCGTCACACTGAACAGATACTGTTGTGTATTGTCTGCGGTATGTAGGCCTACTGTATTGTTTCTGGATATAAAAGTGATGCTTAATATGTAATGTACAGTGCAGTAGGCTACTTCCCTTTGAGGCGACATTATGCATTAGCTAGCTAGCTAGCTAACATACTTATTTACAAAAACAAACTTAACTTAAATAACATGTCTCTCTCTCCCCTCTGTAGCTCTGGATCAGGACAAATTGAAAGCCTCTGTTTGGTTCTGACAACCTATGAGCTAAAGAACACTTATCATTTGCTTCTGCCTGTGATGGAATACTCACCAAAGAACACCTGTGGCTTCATACAGTATGCCTATGGCTGCAAAACCAGCACTGTAAACAAAAACAAAAAAAAATATATATATATGCATATCGTGGCAGATTTGACTGTAGCACTGATAACGCCACTCACTACAAAGAAGTTAGGTGTGGATTTAAACAGAGCCCATTGCTTTGGCTGCAAATCTATGCCAAATGAAAAGCAATTAACTATATATATATAACTAATATTAACTTTACCAAATGCTTTTATTTTACATGTAATATTGTGCCCATGTGGTTCTGTTTCAAGAACCTGATTTGAATATCTGTTTTTGTACAATATATCTATTTGTCATTGACCGTGAATCATTTTGTGTACAGTTCTGCTTTGCTAAGTTGTTGTAAGCTCTGTATCCGGGTAATTGAAGTGCTACTTTTGGTATTTTATTATGACTGAGTGCTTTTTGAGTGTAAATACTGATATCTGTAAGTAATAAATTGATTAGTTCTATTGCCAAACATTTGTTTATTTGCCCCAGTTTATATCCCAAGCTACATTGTTTTCTGTAATATTCTATTTGACTCAATTATGTTTAATTCCATTTTTTCTATTCTTCAAATTGTATTCCAAAGAAATGTGAAAATATGTTTTTGACTGAATGCGTCTGATGGTCGAGGTCAGCCCCAGTTTATACGATACACAAACCAGCAGCAATCAATAACATTTATTTTCTTAATGTTTATCTTTAATGATTTCTCTTTCATGATAAATTATCCACTAAATGAACCATTGAATCATTTTGAGTCAGGCTTGTTCATATTTCTGTCTATTGTCCACTATACCCTTTTATCCAACATGCATTCTATGAGCAACCATACAGAGCTCTGAGCTGGAGTATAATGGTGAGCGGGGAACATTCCACAGACAGTTATTGTAAGATACTGTACCATGCGCATGTGTACACTACATACACACACACATAAACACAAACACATGCATATAAAGTACACTTAAAAAAAACACACAGGAATGCATTTCCTGTCTGGACAGGAAGTTAGCCAGCTAGAGTGGCAGACAGTACACATGCAGACATCTGTGTTGAGAATTTCAAGGCATACGCAGGCATGACCTCATGCAGATGAATTAATTTGACTGTAATGAAGGCCTTAACGACATACATCAACACTCTCATTCTAATAATGAATATCTAATGTTATCACTATGAAGAATTTGAGGAGTGGCCATTGTGTTATGGTTAGAAAATGAATTCTTATTGTGGAAAAACAAACAGCTTAAAATACTCTCTAGGTTGCATCGATGCCAGGAACCGCCTTAGCTTTTCCCATACTGACATAATCAACAGTTGGCTCTGCCTAAATTAGTTAGTCTGCGTTTGTGTGTGTGTGTAAGCATGTGCATCTGTGTGCATTCACATACTCATGTCTTTGTACATGTCTGCAGTCAGATGTTTATCTTATTTACCTCTTGCGTTGTCTTGTAACATTTCTTTCAGTGCACCTGTTTGTGTGCATGAGGGCATAGGAGTGACTTCAACATTGGGAGGAACACATTATAATGCGGGGGTCCATGGCATTTTGAGGGTTAAACACATAATTTCCTGCATTCTGGTGTAATTGTATGCACCCATTTGTGCCTGAGTGTGTGTGTGTGTATGTTTGTGTGTGTGTGTGTGTGTGTGATGCGTAAATACAAATGGAGACGCTATTAATATAGTCAGACATTATAACAACTGATAGGTTAGTCAGTTGCTGTTTCCTTTTCACAGACTTGCTGCAGAAATGTATATTTCTATATATCTATATATATTAGTAGATATACCCTACAATCATAAAAACGGTTTGCTGATAAGCTTAAAGGAGTAATTTCATGCTCCTTTTCACTTGTTGACACAGTTCCTTGAATTCTCAATGCAATGTAGCTTGGTGAAAATAACACATAGTTTATGTGGAATAGCACATCATACAACAACTGTTTAGATAACGATCTGATTTCAGTGACTGTTGCTTTAAATTTAAGAAGTCACTGCCCACCTCACCCCGACTTCCACGTAGCTGTGTTGACGTGAGGCTACGCCTGCACTGGTACTAGCTCATAGTTTTATGGGTTTTGGATCACATATTGTTTAATTTTAGCAGTGTTTTCAAGGTGTTAATATTGTGCATGAATTCCACCTCGCCGTCCAGACTACAGTAAAGGATACAGGCGGCAGAATGTAGTTCATTGTTGTTTGTGTCAACAACACAGCAG
>JAODTR010034425.1:0-21043 GCA_025399935.1 Amblyopsis rosae | reverse complement strand
TGCCTGTAATGTTTCGTCCCTTTTTTAAATTAAACCTTTCTGTTATTCCTTACTCCCTCGTTGTTGCCTCGGTCCTTTGAAGTACTACAGATATATACCCCTTTTAATTTCACACCTACTTTTTACATTGCAGTAATGTTAAAACTACTCACTGTTTTTATTCCCTGATATTATCTTTAAAACCAAGCAGGCCAGGATTCATAATAGTTAAACATTAAGCTGCACATTTGCTTTAAGCGCACATGCTGTATATTAGATGTTATTGTTGTGTAAAGAAGATGTCATGTTATGAAGTCTGGTTCTGGTCGTACCCTATAGAACAAAGGAATGTTGTCAAAAAAGAAGGGGTAGGCAAAGGCAATGACACGGAGGAATTTTCCAAACTTCGGACTCTGGCATTCTGAGAATCTGAAATGCAAATAAAAGAAAAGAAAAGGGGAAATGGAATATGTAATCTATTCTTTGAAATCTAGCCTAATATAATTTATGCAGTACAGCCTTGGAAGAACAAGCACTGTATTTGATTGATAAAACAATGCACGTGAAATATTAGGTATATAAACATGAATCAAGTTAAGATGGGCAGAACATATCACATTGTTATTACTAGTGCCTGAAATTTTTCAAGAGATTTACATTTCATGTCTCCATTTTAACATTTAGTCTAAACTCTACATGATGCACACAGATTCTGGATTATATACGATAAAATATAAAATACTGTCACAGTGTTAAAAAATCTGTCTAGCTGAAACAAGACTTAAGGTTTACAGTTTAGGAAATGTGTACAATAATTGTCTCTGGTTGACTCCAAAACTATTGAGTGAGCAATATTTAGATAGTGAGTGATATTGTGTGGTAATCCCCAAAAATATAAATAGATACATTTTGTCAAATTTAAGATGATTAATGGTTAAACTTTGTCATTCAAATTCAGATTTGATCAGAGAGCAAGACAAGGGAAAATGCTAGACAGCATAAGAACACTAATTGTAAATATTCTTTACCTGTTAACGATGTTGTGATTACACTGTAGAAATGGTAAACCAAGCCTTAGCAGAAAGACAGTAGTTGAATGAAAGAAGAAGAATTATGAAGCAATATAGAGAAAGTGTCATCAGTGTAATCAGAATCATTCAAGATGCAATTACATCGAGATGAATGGCAAATTATGTGTTAATATACTGTATCTTTACAGTTGCAAAGTTCACCTAAAACCGAAATACAACAATACATTGAGAACAGATGTAAACAAATTGTGAAGATTATAAAATTAGCGTGTGGAGTAGTAATATGTGTTAAAATTACAATCTTCAACTGCATGATAGCGCCCCCACAAACCCTGAAAATACAGCCCAGCTTGTTTAGAAATAGAAACAACATTTAGTGTGAGAAGTGCACTCTGAGTTTTAATGCAAACAATAATGCTAGTGGGTTGAAAGCAGCAGAAATACCAATTGAGATATACCAGTTGTGTTCACTGAACAATCTGTGGCAAATATTCAGTGTTGAGGTGAATTATTACATTAACCAATACTGACAACTATAATAATTCCATATACAGTAAATCAAATTGGTAAATTAAAGATAAGTAAAACTAATAATAGTTAGTAATAGTTAATAAAATACTAGAGGTATTTTTGTCTTTCTCGTAACATACCTCGAGTAGCAGGCAATGGAGGTGCAGAAGACTGTGTTGGCAACAGCAACTGGGATATACAACTGGTGAAATATGCTGTTTACCCACTTGTCAGGGAACACATATGCAGAGTATGTAATTGCAGATCCTGCAACATAATAAATCAAATGTGTTATACAATATGACATAGAATATTTAAAAACACACTTCAAAAGTACACCGTCGTGTGCCATTTGATGCAAGACTGTGCCACTGATATTAACTATATGGTCAATGTACTTAATATGTACATTTAATTGATATATATTCTGCTTGATAGGATTAAGAGTTGTAACCGCATTTTAACATTGTTTGAATGATACTAAATGCAACACTGCTAAAAGCATAAACAATTGCATAATAGTTTTAAACACTGTGCCAATTTCTGTGAATTCATACAATCCACATCCACAGAGTAGAATATTATTAACAAATGTAAACATGTAAATAAAGAACCTAATAATGACCATCAAAAAGAAGAACCTTTAAAAAAAAGCTAGCATTCATTTCAGCTGCTGAACCCTGGTCCAGTCACAGGTTTGATCTCACGGGTAGGGTTGCCTACCCAGGCTGTAGAAGCTGAGGGCACTGTAGTCAAAGAAGAAGCAGATGTGGCGAGCACGAGCTGACATGGTGCTGAAGGTGTGGGCGCAGCTAGAGGCCAGCGGGTACACACAGCAAGAGAGGAGGAAGACCACTAGAGGCCAGATGAAGGGGTCCTGCCAAGCTGTCTGCACCAGGACTACTGTCAGCAGCTTCCATAGGAAGTACCTGTCAAGTGAGGCACACGGTGACAGCACATAAAGTAGCAGCATGTATTGTATATATGCCAAGCAGGTCACAATAACTATGTGGCCATGTTCCCATAAAGGTCCTGTGTCAACGAATTGAAACACACTTTTTGACTATCAAATGTTGCCATAGGGGCTTTAACTCAGTCAGTAAAGATCCGTGGCCGTTATGCAACTGCTCTGCCGTCTTGTATAACACAACACCTTTTCCACCATGAGGTGTGTAATAATCACCTTCATATTACTAGAGATGGGACCTGTTTTTCTATGTGAAGATGTCTGGTCACGGATACTGTAAAAGTGTCATTATGTAAGGCCCATTATCTTGTTTTGTATTTCCCATGACAGACCTGAAAAACATTAGCACTGAGGGGAACAAGGCTTGCACGGAACAAGAATATAGATCAAATAGTGTCACATCAGTTATAGATATTGTTTGGTATATTCAACTGAGCTACATTTATATCTAATTGTTGGCACCCTGTGTAGATGAGATTACCATATCAACAGGCTAAGACTTAGTGAACACTGGCCATTGTTCCCAAGTCTCTGTGCACCTCATTAACACATCCATCTTACTGAATTTGTGCTTTCCCCAGTCTCTGTGCATATAGAGCATCTCACAGGAGCCTTAAGCGGAGACAGGCTCATTAGGTAGCTAACAGCAGGTTTACACATACACTCTGGGACCTGCAATAAAAACACTGCTTGGCACCCATTCCTAGCGCAATTCTATTTATTTTATAATGCCTACCCGTGTGTACTGTATGTGTGCACAAATGGAAAATGCGCACGCACGCACACACGGCATTCATTCTTTAACGTTCTCACCCACACACGCACATGCACAAATACACACATACACATTCTGGATCTCTCTGGACACCCACCGTCACAGCAACTCTTCTCTCTGCAGGGAGGAAGTGGGTCGTGCATGGGACCAACAGACTAATGAGAATTAACACCGACTCACTAAACGTCTACGTAAGTCACGCTACACAAATACTGTGCATGCTTTACGGAGGTACAGAGAGATAACAGCAGCATTTAAAATATGTATGCATTCATTTAACATATTGGTTTCTGAGTACTGCTGGCATTATCTCAACATATTCTGCCTCTCAATATTCCAATAGCTGCCAGTTAATCCCTTCTTTTTGGCTTTCTTTATTTACCAGCTCACATCTGCAATGCTGGTCCATGTCTGACAAGTTACTTTTATCCCCAGAAATATTGTGATTCACATTATCAGTAAACACTTCCATTGTTTTTGATAAACAGTCAATGACAGTTGACTGAAAAAAAAAGAAAAAATAAGAAAAGATACATACTAAACAGAGTAGCCAGAATATTTCATCCCAAATATTGTCGTGGAAACTATAAACAACATTTTTACTAAAGATTTTTATTTATTTGATCTTCAAGACTAACTTGGCCAACTGGCAATGAGACCAATGGCTTGTTTCATAGACCAATGAAAGACAGAATCATTGTGTGTTAGCAGGTAGTTAAACCTGTTAGCTATGATAATGCTGTTTGAATTCCAAACACACTTTCTCAAGAAGGAGCATGTGTTCCTTCTTGAGAAATTTAAATGTATTCCTAATGTAAATATTTACTCAAATGGTAATCATTAAAGGTGTGCTAAGCAATGTTTTGGGACAGAGAAGGATTAGTTATGACAGGCAACACTTCATTGGTATAGAATATATATAATATATAGGGACCTGGCTATAATACAACCAACAAAGACAATGCTGTATGTATGGTAGTGTAGCCTACTGTAGTAGCCTCTCTGCATTACACATACAAACACGTTATTCAAGTGCTGCTGATTTAGCGATTTGTCATTCGACTAACAGCCTGCATTCTGTTGAAAGGCATCTAGAGCATTTTTTCACAAAATTAGGATGTACAAGGGTTCAGTCATAGGTTGTTACTCTACTTGCAGCTATTATGCTGCGTTCCAGACTAGAGAATGACACGGGAGGGGATTTGCACTCCTGTCCCATTCCACTCCCACAAAAAATGTCCTGTCCCCTATGACTTATCTTTCAAAACAATTCTTGTCCCGTCCCAATCCGAGAACAAATACACCTGTCCCGTCCTATAAGACCTACGGCTGTATTTTAGCTGCGTGGGTTATAGCCTAGCTTATAAACGTATAGCTAGGCCTACATAATGGTTTAAAACAGAAAGTCAATGGTACTTTAACATAGATAGTTTTTCTTTTGCATTAAAAGTATTTCAACATTAGGGCTGTTGTAGTAATTTGAACATGCGCTAGAGAGGTTGATAGTTTTGTTGCAAGAGTTCTGTAGACTAATATGTCTGCACAATCTCTACAAACAACCATAGTGCAGATCATCAATCAATCAATCATTTATTTATATAGCACTTTTCATACAAATTCATGTAACACAAAGTGTTTCACACTACAACGCCATTAGAAACAATACAAAATGAGTAAAAACATTACAATATATATTAAAAAAAAACAGCCATCATAGGCGTAGATTTCAGGGAGGGTGCAGGGGATGTATTTGCCCACCCCCCCAATAGGGATTTTTCGCTAGGAATTGTGGGATGTGGTGCTGGATAGTCTACGTGCTCATATGTGGACATTCTTTTTTATCGCATGAAAAACTACAACTATCATACCACCATGCAAGGCTCTGTCTCACACACGTCACACATTACTTTTGCGGGTGCCACGGAGGAGATCATTTAATCCATAGGCCTATTTCTTCGTAGCACTGTACACAGCCATACTGTATCAATATAAGAGCATTATAGCCTACATGGTTTTATTTTTCCTGTCCCACCCGCTCCCATTAATAATTATTTCCCATCCTGCCCGTTCACGGGATTGATAGTAAAATTGTTTCCCGGAAAAAAGCCAGGCTCTATTCCTGACAACTCGGAGGTTGGATATTTCCCAGTTAAAATGTCAGATTTCTTACCTCAAAGCATTCCATGGTGCACAATGCTAAATGTAAACCACAAACATGACAGACTGTAACCAACATCTAATAACAGCAGTTAGCAGCAGTATTCTTATAAGTAACTACAGGCAAATATATTTTACATTGCCTTTTATTTGATGGCACCATTTACATAATGTACTGCTAGCTGTGTGATGTCAAACTGAGAATTCGCGGTAGTTGGATGTGCTCCGAGTTCACAAGTAGGAACTCCAATTTTGGCGTTTTTTCTATTAGGAGGTAAACATTTCTCAAATTCTGAATTGTCTGGAACGCAACAATATATTCATAAATGGATATAAACCCTAGCATGGCATGGTAATACTGGAATATTATGTCATCCTCAGTATTTGACTAAAAAATTTAACCTTGAGGCATGTAATATGTAGGATTATTACATGATGCAGTAATTAAACTAGTTTTGGGCAAGGTAATGTATCTCCCAGTACTGTGTATGCATACATTAACATTTCAGCAGATTATTACATTTTGCATCCAATCAACATTAGGTCCCGTGGATGAGAGCTGTTTTGTATTGGAATGTGTATCCAAATGACACAATCGCACACATGTACACTGCACACAGCTACACACACCCCACGCAATATCAATGTATTACTCTCAGCCCTGCCCTGTCTGACCAGTAAATACACACTACAGAAACCAATTGTTTGTCTGACAGTTGACAGTGAACAAAACACACTTTACCATGCAGCAATACAAGCTTAACACGTTCATCAAGAATTCTCTATTATAAAGTTGAGAAAAAGATTTGCTAACACTGCAAACAATGGTTAGGTAGGTGCATAGTATAGATAGAGGTGATAAAATAAAGGGACTGTGAATCCCAAACACTGTTGACTATGCTTTATTGGGTGATGGAGATGGCTGAATTAATTATAATTATTTATTTATTTTATTTATTTATTTATTTATTCATTACATTTAAAAAAGAAGCCTGAATGAAAATAGTGTGAAAAATGCATTTTGCATTTGTTTGCAACTTCCAGCTGTAATGAATGAAAAGTAGCTCGGTCGACCTTACCAGGTGGGTAAAAAGTGAGTCCAGATGTTGAGCGTTTCATTGGTCAGTTGAAAGACACTCAGAATACAGTCGGTGGCTGAGCTGCGTGGATGTCTGTACCCAGAGATGATGCTGTCCTCGTGGAAGACCTGCAGACACAGGTGCATATCAGTGTACAGTGACTACTATGTAAAGCATGCTTCTAGAAGACTACAAGCCAGTACCAGAAACAGCAGGTCCTATTCCCCTGCTGCAGCTATCCACTCAAATACTGAAAATGCATCTTAAATACGTTATACTGTGGATAAAAAAAGAAATCATGACAAACAATGTACAATGTAATTCCCTACTGTAAGTGATTATTATTATATTATTCAGTGTATTTCTACATGCCACATTCCCATGTTAAATTGGTTAAAATCAACAAGGACAGAGGAGAACTTACTTTGGGCACTTGGTTGATGGTAAAAACCTGTGGTAACCGGATCAGGCTGAGCATTGTAAGGGGAATATGTTGTTGCTGACTCAACGCACTGAGCTGAGCTGAAACTGAAGCAACTTGTCAGTGGTGCTGCTACAAGACTGTTGCTGTTGCCATGCCATAGGTAGGCCCACCCCTTCCACTTCATTCTCCCCACTCAGCCTTAATACTCACCTGGGCCCTCCCAACTCCACCCCTCCTTTTCCTCTCTCTCAATTTCTCCTCTTTATTTTCTCCTCCTGTCACCGGTCAAACTTCTGTATCCTGCACACACACACCCTCAGAGAAACTGTTTATATTTCCAAAGGTTTGATGAACCTCATTATATCAGACAGACAACAATCAATGCAAAGGTTTTACCTTTATTTGAATGGGCAATTGCTTTCCGAACAATAGCAATTACACAATCCTCTCACAAAGGGCTGAGAGCACAGCTCAACGAGCAGGTGTTAAGGATAATTCTCACTAATATTAGTGACACACTACAACCAAAAAAACTAAAACAGCTGGGACTGACACTAATGGACATGGCTAGCATTGTTAGCACCTAGCCATTTCCTTCTAAACACAGAAACACACAGGCAGCAGCAGCAGGCTTGACACATTTAACATAGCTTCAAACTACATGTGCTATCTGAGTCTCATATGAATGGAGGGTGGGAGAGACGGGCGCGAGGTTCCCCAGCAGAAAGGTAAACACTAAACAGAATCTCTTTCATGCTGTTTCTTATTCGCCTCATGTTTAACTGTGACTGTGTCACTCTAATAACAGCTGTCACGCCCATGAAGATGAGACAGCCAAATCATTGCCGCCTTGCTATCTTGTTCAAACTGGGAAACTATGAAAGCAAACATGCAGCCAGGGAATTGGGACGAGGAGGTGCGGTATTTGAAAATAAAATATTTTGTACATGGTGGGTTGTTTGATGATTTACCTTTCTTTCAAGGTTTGTAATACAAACCTGTTCTAAACTGATTTACAGGAAAAGGATGTTAATGCTTGATGCCTGTTAACCATATACAATACAAACAGTCTGTGTCCTACTGTTTATACATACAGTGTTATCACCTATGTAAGCTGTAAGCTTTCATAAAAATAAATCTTTTGATTAGCCAACATGTGTTCTGTTAACCATAACCACAATAAACCAGCACAATACAAACAAATGTATAATGGTAAATATTGAGTTACACCTTAGGGGACACCTTCTGCTCACACTCAGAGGGATGAAGTCAGCATAAGTAATTACCAAATCAACAATGAAGGTTAAGGTGTGGAATTAACTTGGAGGAGAGTGTTGTCTCCATTGTAATGGTTAATATGTCAGTTATCAAACCACATATAGAAATCACTGGCAGGTCGAGTGTGGCCAGCTATGTCCTAAGTGGTAACAAAATCAAGGTTAAGTGTCATCAATATCATATTCATTATGCATTGTTAGTAAAACATTATCAGCTGCGGTTAAAATCTACATAAATTATAGATTTCTTTAAAGGGCTTTAGAGTGTCAAACCACCACCACCACCCATTTCTAGGTGACTTTGTGAAAAAAACTCCCGTCCGGAATAACCAGTGACACGTCATTCCATAAACATATTTATGTGACAATGTAGTCAGTGGAATTCTTGGGGGCGGTTATGTAACATATAGCTCAGTATAGGTAGAAGTACCACCTCATACATGAATACAATAGTATAATTAAACATGAAATAAACTGATTGCTAATGAAAATGCAGATTTACTATTCAGATCCCATTTTTAATTAAATATCACAAAATGTTCTTAACAAGATTTGAACCCTAATACACAACTCTGGAATAAATCAAGTGACCACTGCAATAGTTTCTCAGTTTGACTATTTATACATATTATTATATATTATGTTTATACATATTATTATATATTATGTTTATATATACTTTTTTTGTTTTTCGTTATACTTCGTTTCATTTACAGTATATTTATATATTTGAAAATATATTTTCTTCCATATCTGTATGTAGACATAATGATGATTCTGATGATGTTGGTGATGTTTGGTGTCTTCTGAGTCAAATTCTTAATGATGCTGTGGCTGGATATACTGCCTTGATTCAATTCAACCACAAGATGGCAGTGTTCACAAGCTCAACACAGTGGTCCCATAGCAGCTAAAATAAACACAAAATTAAGGACTATAATTTATATATAAACGTGGCATGCAATAATGTAATATGTATTCAAGATGAAATAAGAAAATAACTTGTTCAAATCTATGCTGCTCATTTTATTTCATAGAGATTAAAAAGTTATATGTACATTACGAATTAAAGCTTTTGCTTGATATTTATTGGCTGCTGAGGAGAAAACATCAAAGGTTGCTTAAGGGCAAAATCCCTCCCAAGCGAACCTCACCATCAAATGTTTATGCAACATCACACAACCAATAGGTTTTCACATTAAGCATTCTGTTTTACGGGATATGTTGAACAAGAAATCATCAGCCTAAATAAATGATTATTAGCATTCAGTATTGTTTGTACAGCAGTGGCATATGTGGGTTGATGAGCTCTAGACGGAGACAGCCTGTCTGCCCTGCCTAATTTATAATTAATGCTCATTAAACTGCATGCACCCTCACTCTTTATACGCTTTCCTAAGCTGTCTGGAAAACCTCATGTTGAGAACTAATCAGAGCAGAAGGGCAAAATACATGCAATGACATGCCATGGTGGTAATCTTTGTCTCGACCCACACAAATTAAATGTACAATTATATTTCATCATTTAGCTGATGCTCTTATACAAAGCGACTTATAAGAACCTTTGTTGATAGTAGGTGAAACAGCCATGCGCTCTTTTTAACATTTGTAAACGCATTCTATTAGAACAGTGACATCAGCAGTCATACAGCTAGTGGCATTCCAAGAACCCATAATATATCACATTCCTAAGTGCTTTAGGACAGATCATTACATAATACAATGAGAGCAGAATAGGATTTCTACCCATTTTAGAGCTATAAGGAAGAGTTCAGTAGGGCATGCCAGCCAGCCATCTTAGATGCTATACCAAAGTGCTCGGGCAGGGAACCTGACCACTGCTTGTAGGGTGAGGGGAACAGTTAACATTAAGTGCTCTCTCTATAGACTAGGCCAGCGGCAAAGTCTTGTATTTTATGCGTTCCATGATGGTAAGCAGTGAAGCTAATGGAATGTGGGCTGGTTGAACACCAGACTGCTTATAGATAACAGATGATGGCAGCTCAGTGTGATCAGTCAGTTTATAGAGGCAGAGAGGCTCTGTGTTCAGAGCCAGAGATGTGTTTGAGCAGGTACCATGTATGTTTTGTAGGGATTTAAGCCAGATTCAGCCGCTTCCATAAACATGAAAGACAACTGAAGGATAAAAAGGTACGAGTAGAAGATGCAGTTTTCCTTTTTGTCCACATGAACAGCAAGTAAATTGAATTCAGGTGCTAATTTGATTAAGCAAGCACAATATAGCCCATGGCTGTACTTAGATTGTTCTAATGGCATCACAGCTTACAATAGCAACTTAATGGCAGCAGAAGTGGCCTGTCTGTTATTTTGTATACAGGAATTAAAAAGAGAAATTGACAAGAGTAGAGATTTGCCAGTCAACAGGAAGTGACTTGGAATGTGATGGGAGGACGATGATCCACTGTTACACAGATACGAGAGAAAATTTAATAAAATTAACTGGGCAATACATTTAAGAAACAATGCTTTTATTTTTTTAAGAACTTTAAAAGGCAATTTTAAAGCACAAAGAAACGCCTCTTTTCCTTTCAATATAAAAATGGTAGCATGTGCACATTGTGCTTGGATTGCCAAGTGTGTACAACCATTCTGGTCTTTCTGTTAAGTCCCAGTAAACAATTTATTGCATAAATTTCAAGTGACCTAGTATGGCCATATGTTCAGTCTTTAGTGGAGCAATAGAAAATACATGTTGAAATGAAGAGAAACGATTTACACCCATCATGAGTAACAATAGCAGCTTTCTAAAGGAAGGCTTTGCACATTGAAAAGAAGTAAATTATAATAGGTGGCAGTTGTGCTTGTTTGCTAATTATCCCATACACAATGAAATTGCTGTGCTAAATAAATACAAAACTTCAGATCTAATAGCCACTTGTATCACTTGTTGCACATTTCCCCTTTACTATAGCTGTATACCAATGACCGATTATACAGAAACTACATTACAGAAACCAGAATTTTCAAAAGGCAGTGTGTCTACTGATGAGATCTTAATAAAATGCAGAAAGGAAATATTTTAGCACAAAAAAAGCAAACTAAAACAAAGAAAATTCAAATAAGACTTAAATCAAAGACTTTGGTTTAAACAAAATTAAGCCAGTTATACACACACACACCTGTGTGTCCAACGTCCCTTGGAAATTATACACCATTCATTGTTCTACATAAATGGCTACTATGAAATATGCATAGAAGCATTACTGAGACGAAATTTGTCAGCAACACTAGAGACTGTCATGCAAATAGCTGGATCACTTCAGAAATACATCAGTTTTTACCACAACTATTTCATAAACATTTAAAATAGAATTTTCAAACAGTTAATTCCCCACCAGCAGCAGGCTAAGTCTTGCTTATATATAGAGAATGAATACGCAAGTACAAAAAAATTGAATAAGTCATTGAGGGTCACAGAGGTGTTGGGGAGGTCAGAGAAGTTCCCACGGCATGGAGAAAAATATGATAACTAAGATTAAAAGTTATATAAAGCAATCTGAGATTATTTTGTGTCCATTGGAGAATTGCGCTCTTGATTTCAAACACAAGGCTGCAAGCAACCCCTCCCCCACCTGAAAACACAGCGATTGTTTTGTGTTTTGAAGGGCACTATATACACAGATTTCCCCTTAAGTAAATTCAAATGAAATATAAACAAAAAGAAATCTTCACAAAAAACAGACTCTTCTTCCATGACCTATGAAAGCCTTAGATTTATCAAGGGGCTCAATTTGACACCAACAGAGAAAGCTGACTCATCCTTGAATATAGTGCCAATATTCATGCACTTCAGCCTATTAGCTGTGTAAAGTGGATGAGTCTTAGAAAAGCCTCTTTTACCTGTCAATCAAATATTTCAAAAACAGGCTCAATACAGGCCAACACATAAGAATTAAGTACAGACAAACTGACTGCTGGAATGTGCATTAGCCTTCTAGCAGCTTCACGTAAGTGTTAAAAATGTGTGTGGATAATATCTTTTTAAAACATTTAGAATTAATGAAAATAGGTCTGGCCTGTCCACAATCCGCCTCTCCTGACAAAGTGCAGACCAACCCTAACAAACATTTAACACATATGACCACGCCACGCGCAAGCATCAATCCACATAGTAGTCGCAAGAATCGACACCAGAATGACATTCAAGTCCTCAATGTTGCTGTTTGTAGCATGGTTTGTGTAGATATCCACATTATAGAGCTCAAGGGAGTTCTAACAGCACATCTTATATTGTGGCCAGACATTCGAAGGTACAGCATGCCACTGTCTCCCTTCAATGGCTCAGATGAAACACAAGCCCTCCCCAGAGCAACCCACATGACCTAACCTGCAGCCGTATGGGCACCCCTGACCAGATTAGAACCTACCCAGCAGCTCATCTGAGCACACAATCAAATTGCGGTCCGATGCTTAGGAGAGCCATGGGGCAGTATGAAAAGCAAAAGGGAGCAGCCCTGGCACATGGGGAAGTCCATTCAACTGTTTTATTTCAGATTCATGACTTACTGTTTTTAATATGAAATTAAACTGGAAGAAACAGTGTACAACATTGTGTTACGTTTCTATCAATGCACTGGACGTAGCTAAAGGCAAAAGCTAAAGGTAAAACATTCTCTCTCGCTTTCAAACACAATTCTGAGGATTTTCTGTGGTTTGGGAGGGAAGCTTCACTGTCCAATTGGCAGCCATCAATATCAGGTAGTATAAAATGTATCAAGTATTATCTTCTACTTTTTGATCATAATATAAAAAAAAAGTATAACCAGGTCATAATCTTGCAAACATTGCAACTTCTAGTGGGAAAAAAAAATCCAGTAGAGAAAGCTTAATTCATCAATATATTAAATGAATTTCATTAAAGATTCTTCCTCAAAGTCTTATAATTCATATCATATTCTATTATTTACAGTGTATAATTTCCATAAAATATGCAAATCTGGGAGGAAATGGTCTAAAAAAGAATCTGAGAAGATTATGATGATTATATTATCGCAGAAACTTGGAGGGGAAAAAATAATAACTAAAACATCTCCCTGGCCACAAAAGCACATCCTGTGAAATAATGTTTGTACATAATTACAAACTCCAGCAAAACAATGAGAGCTACTTTTAGTGTTCTTCCTGGGCCTGACTCCAATATCACCATTCTCTTGTAGCGACGAGGACAGATCCCCCAGGTCGACTTCCATAACAGCAGTGGCGAACACAAACGGTCAAAACATGGGCGTCACATTCACACACCTTACATTTTATTCACTCATACACACGCACACACAAACAGTGTTTACAGTTCTTCCTAGTTGTGCTTTGCACGCCCCCCCTTCAGGTAGCTCTTCCAGCGCTTCACCACGTCCTTGAAGATGGGTGCACTGTCTACAGAGGCCAGCAGCTGGAGCTGGTTAATGTGCGTGGTGTGGTAGTCCCAGCGCGCCAGGTTGGGCGCTGTGCCCAGGATATAGTGGCGCAAGTCATAGATGCTCCCGGAACCTGTGTCATAGAGCGGCAGCATGGCCTTGAGGGACTCCATGCCCCGGCTGAACAGCTGGCCGGCCTCTCTGCCCAACTTCTCTCCGGCCGTCTCTGTCAGGTCGTAGAGTCCCAGCAGGGAGTAGATGAAGCCGTTGAGGACGAAGGAGCTGGGCGTGGTGGGGTACTCTTCGTACCAGTCGTACTTGCCCATGAACACGGCTTTGACCCCGCGCTGCGACGAGGGAGCCTTGTAGGGTCCTATTGCCTTGAGGGCAGCGCCGAGGTAGGCCTGGTCTTTGGTGAGGAGGTAGGCTCTCACCAGGGTGGACATGGCCTGGCCCTGGGCCATGGCCGAGTACCAGCCGGGCTCCAGGGGCCGGAAACCCTCACCCAGCTTACGGGTGACCATGATCGGCCAGCCTCCGCGCTCGTCCTGGTTGCGCAGCAGCCAGTCGCTGGCAGCGAAGAATGCAGCCGTGTGGGCAGTGGTGGAGATGGTGACGTTGTCAACAAAACCACGGCCGTGCAGCGTCAGACGCACCACCCGCCTTGGCATGACCTGAGAGGGAGAAAAGTGAAGTCACTTCAAAACACCAATGGGATTTGAGCTAAATATAGAGTGATGCAGAAAGCATTTAAAGCCTTCCATTTCAGGTATACCATTTGAATACGGGTAAAAACACGAGCATAATAGCTGAGCAGAACTAGCATTTCCTCTTCAGTTGCCATGAGTACACTCTTTTGAGGAGCCACTTACAAATGCTTTACCAATGCACATGGAAATGCGAAGCAGAAATCCACAGCCCACGATTGTGCAAAACCAATGCACCCAATTATGATTATGTGTTTACAGAGGCTCATACCTTTATATACAACGCTGGCAATGCTAGACATTTGACAATCAGGCACTGAAAATGTGACAACCAGTTTGAGGTTACCTTTGTGGCCTTGACAGCCTTTGTGCTGGACAGCCCCACGCCCTTCCTGAGGTCTGTGAGGAGATCGCGGGTCAGCGTGCTCCAGGCAGCGCGGGGTCCGATGCCGTACGTGATGTCGCGGTCTTTAAAGGCGATGAGCTGCGTAGTCGTGACGTAGTGGATGACGAAGGGCGGCCCCTTTTCCGTGGTCTCCAGGACTACAGATATGCTTCCGTTGGAGGTGAACTTGAGGTCCAGGGAGAGAATGAAGTCCTTGGAGTTACCCAGGGGTAGAGACACCCCGTCGGATGATTCTACACGGGTTGGATCGGGGGAGACAGTGCAGCACCAGAGAATATGTCTCATGAAATGTGAATGCGCTGACTTGCAGAAGAGCCCTAACTTTTAGTGCACCGTCTTTCGAAAAATCTATTCTCATCAAAAACCAAACTTTGCCAAATCTGCTGAAGATGCCCTCTTGGTCTGTTTCGATGATAGCAGCACTCCTAGTTATGTGCTCAGGATTCACATGTAGCCGCATTCTCTTGATCAATAACGCGGAGCAAATGAACACCCACTGTCAAAACTCTGTAACTATGGTTCTTTTGTTATGATTACCATGAGAGCTCCTAACAAGCTGTCAATTTGCATGTGTGTGTGTGTATATGTGAGAGAGAGAGAGAGAGAGAGAGAGAGAGAGAGAACAGGAGACAGACAGGGGAGAAGGAGAGAGACTAGCCTCATGAGATGGCAGGTCAGATGTGTCACTGTGCACAGGGTTTCATTATATGAATGGCAGAGTGGGTGAAAGCAGCAGCAGACAGCGGCGTATAAGAAGACACGAGGTGTCTTTACATGTCCTCCCTGACAGGGCAGGCACAGAGCGCCGGAGGGACGCCCACGCAGACAGGACTCAATCACGCAACTCCACCGCCACTCGCGCCGGTCAGCCGGATAGTGTGGACTCATTTCCTAGACTCATCTATCCCTTAGCCACGCTACAGCACAGACAAAAAACCCCTTCCTAACCAAGGCATGAGGGAGGGCAGGGGTGTAGAATGAAGACTATTATCCCAGTAGTGCCTTTAAAGTCAGCCTTAAAGAGAGAGACAGTGAACATGAGGCAGATGTGTGAATTAGGGGGGGGAGAGAGAGAGAGAGAGGAGGCAGAAGGACAGACATACAGACGGTTCGATGAGGAGGAGCGTGAAGGAAGAGCCAGTCTGGCAGGGGCCTCTGGTTGACTACGGCTCTTTAATGCACTCATAAATCCATTACTTAAGGCAATGCAGAGAGTAAGTGGATTTGTACTGTGGCCCTGTGATTACTCCACCATCAATAAACGGATGGGCAGGGGGCTGCACTACACCAGCCTCCATCTCCTCTCCTCTGCTTAGCAATGAGCGGCTAAGGCAGACGCCTGCGTTTTTGTACACGCACCGGCCGGCGCGTCGACGCCCGCACGTCTGGGAGAGAGCGGGCGGAGCCGATGCGCTGCGGAGCCAGCTACACACCCGGGGGGGGCGACGCCGGAGGGAACGAGAGCACACATGGCTGCTTCCGCCCATGCTGCGCGCATCGCTAATCCCTTTGATTGGTGCTGATGGGCGTGGCGGGCCCATCGCTGGACCGACGGTGGCACAGAACACAGGGTGCCCCGTGGAAGGACAGACGAGCTGCGGTAGCGCACCGTGAAAGAGGCTACTGCTAGACGTTAGCGCCAGGGGACAGACGATTGATCCGCTTGGCAGGAGGACTTGAGAGTTTAGATGGCGGTTGCCCTAGGTGAGCCGGCGATGGCACAGACACAAACCCAGGCAGCGTAACAGGGAGGGAGACGAGCACGAGCTCGGTTTGATCAGGATGCACGACTGAGAGGAGGGGGGATCCAGAATGAATAGAGTTAGTGGGATCATAATGTGTAGGAGGATTGGGAGGGCTGGGGGGGGGGGGTCTGCTGAGTGCTGCTGATAGAAAAAGGAAGCAGGAGCAGAATGAGGAATGGAGGCAGTCGAGGGAAGGGCTGAGGAATGAGAATAACAACGACGACAGTGTCAAAGGGAGAGGGATGGCGCGGAGAGGAGGGGAGGCATCCAGAGTGTTGAAATTAAACAAATTGGTGAGGATGAGAGGTTGACAGGGGGGGAATTAGGAGGAGTGGGGGCTGTAGCAGAGGCAGGGGCTCCACGGAGGACGCACGATGACCTGGATGCGTTACGGAGAAATGAGGGGAGAGCAGAAATATGGAAATCTGGCCTGGCTTACATTAATGGGCTGAAAAGGATAGACGATGCCAATGAGTGCGAGACACAAATCAAGCCCCTTCTCCATTCACAATCTATTTGGTTTTCACTGTTATTGTTTCCGATGTGGGGCATTCTGCAGCTGTAAATGAGTCCGGCTACCTGGTCAATTATTGGGTGCAGCTTGAGATTATAGGCGCGGGTGTCTGATGTATATGTGGAGAATGTGCATGCCTAGTGTGCTGATGCACCCGCATCTAGTGCGCTGATGCACCCGCATCTAGTGCAGAAGCCACAGTGGACAGCATTGGAGGTCAAAGATCAGTTCAGGCAGTTTGTTCCCCTTGGTCATGGACGGGGCCGCCATCGACCGGCACAACCTAGCGGCAATATGTGCAGCGCGCTCATCAAGCTAAGCTAGGCTAGGCTAAGCTAAAGCCATGGCCTACAGGAGATGGCCCTTTTGTCCCCCCCTACGAGGATAATGGGATATCAAGGGGGAGGGGCTGGCTTACCTGGGGCGCTGAACTGACGCACGGAGGTGGCGCGCGTCTTGTCGTGCACGCGGCCCAGGCTGCAGCCCTTGGCCACGGCCCAGGGCATGTCGCGCTCCTCCGCCGTGTCATACACCTCCACGTAGGGCGGTCGCTCAGTCAGGTTCTTGCTGTAGTGGCTCAGCCCGTACTGGGCGATCTGGATGGCGTAGAAGTAGCCCTGAGGACCCCACTGGGTGGACAGGGGCACACCTGGGAGAGCAGCAACAGCAGATGGAGGAGATACTCTCAGTCATTCTGGAGGAAGCTGGTTCATATTTGAACTTGAAAAAACAAACAAAAATATCTCCCTTCAAAGGGTGCTAGCCTGTAAACCAAACCCAAAATTCACTTGGTGAATAGGGTCTGGGCACGATGTACGTAGACATTGCCTCCTACTGGCCGTAGGTTCATTTTAAATCTATTGGACAGCATTTAACCGATCAACGTTGCTACAGCTTCGTTTCAAAACAAAACCCTTCACTTCAATGTCATCTCACTTAGCCACCCTCACTGGGCGCTTATTGGCCATCCAGAGAGGCTGTGTGAATGCTGAAGCAAACAGGGTTCCCAGACTATAATCTCAGCGAACATTGATCAGAGAGCAAAGCTCTGCACCTTCAGAAGTTCCACCCCACATGTTGAACACAAGGCTGAGATGTAGCGTTGTATGGTGCCGTCTGCACCACTGTGTTTGTGGTCCTATTTACAGAGCCAGGGCTGTGTAGCAACACCAGATTATATTTTCAGTGAGTACACATAACTTGTATTCACTGAATTTGACAAAAAGTATTAGCTTGACTAATCACTGACTATTACCTTGAAGAAAGACTAAATAAATGCAACGCTAATCAGTAAGTTCAGCTGCACAACATGCCTCTACTGTGGTTATTTGTGTGTTTCCTTTCCTCCCAACTGTGTGTCCATGTTGCATCGATTGTAAGCCTCTGTGGGCTGTTTAACAGCAAACAGCACAAGGACATGAGTCACATCATTGATGGTCTTTTCAGTCCATTGTAGTCTATTTACGGTCAATAGTCATGTTGAGATGTTGCCCTCTCATTACGGTTTCTTTGTAGAGTGGCTCTTCCAGATGCTTTGTACAATCTAAGGCGATTCGAGAAAACGTCCCACATTACAATGGGTTTGAAATGGATGTGCTATGCTAGTCACAATCATAGATGTTCCACTGAGGAGAATGTGATAGACCAATAAAACATTGGACTGCGACAAATACTGGTAGGAAACTGGAACAAGATAAAGTGAAGAAAGAATAGGGAGAATAGGAACAGAGCAGTAAGGGAGTGGACATACAGAATGCTGAAATTTAAGATAATCTATTTCCAATGGCAACCAGAGGCAAGCAGCTCCATCTAGAAGCCAAAAATAGCCTGGGCCAGAGAATTGCTCTGATGAACAGATACATATACTATACTTAAAGACCTTGCTACAGAGGCAGCGCAATACACTACCCAGTGAATAATAACCACAGTGACAATTAAAACACTACAAGATGGTTCTGGGAAGATGACAACATGCCAATCAGGTGGTGGAGGGCAGAAAAGGTTATTGTTAACTCCCACATAAAAAGGTTATGTGTTTATCATGCCACCCGTAAGCATCTTTGATATAAACAAAAAGCCTTCTTCTTTATATGCTATTAGTGAATGTACTAATTACAAGTAGCGGTACAGGTACCTTTGATAAAACAATCTCCTAAATGATCTAATTGCGATACATAATTTGAACTGCAAATTTAATTGAATACTAAAAGCCTAACATTTATACAGTTTTGTCAACCGCCTAAAAAGGAAATGGGTTTCAACATGTCTCCAGTTTCTCCAGTAACACTATGTTATACATGCAGTTCCTCCATATTTGACAAAGATTCTTGAAAAGACTAACTACAAGCTGTTCTAATCTAGATCTGTGCGCTCCTCAACTTCTCTTGTGCAACCTACTTTTAAGATACTCTGACATGAAGCAATTCCCTTTACTATCAAAATGGCAAATCCCACATTTTGGATTCATTTACAAAAGACAGCCACCAATTTATAAATTTTTGCACCACACAAGACTGCCAAATATGTGTTTTGCAAAGGCACAGGATGTATCACAAGCAATCTCCACAACATCTAATCATATCATGAGCATTTGTATTGGAATGTAATTGTTAAATTATACCCAAATATAAAATTAAATTAAATTAAAAAACACCTCTGCATTCCATCCCTCCCATTTTGACCTCTGTGGGCTCATTCTGGATCACCGGTAGACCACTTACTCTGAGACCAGGTTAGCCAGGGCCAGGTGAAAACTGCTGGCTCTACCATTTAACACTTCAGTGGAATGGAAGGAAGGGACCCTTGGCCTGCTCCAATAGTGTGGTCTAAATAAAGTTGTTTGAGACAGTGTCTGGCCTAGATTCTAATAACGGTCCCCTCAACCCACCTCTCTCTTCACAAGACAAAGAACCTTAGCAAGCTTGGACATTACCGTAGGCTGAGAATGTGTGAGAGAATATTTAACTATATTCTGTTTATTATGTGTAGACTAAAGAATGCACTTGCACAAACAAAATTGTGAATACATGTCTGATTTATTAAGAGGTTAATTGCTTTTCACCAATTCCGGATGCTTAACCAAACACAAATCTTACCACACAACAAACACTGACCTCATATAATGGCAATGCCGGCAAAAAGTGAATTAGACCAGAATAATATCCAGTGAAACAAATAGAAATATCTTGTATTTTGCCCTATAGAAAAGTCTTGAGCATGACACACACTCCCTCTGTGGCGTAATCCCCATATAACTATATCATAATAATCCCATTTTCTCTGTTCTTCATGTTCAAAGTGGTTGGGGCCAGCTGCAAGTGCATGTTAAGGAGCGTGGGGCCCACACATCATCTGTTTTGTTCAGAGATGCTGGTGCTTAGTGTGACATCTAGTGGCAAAACAGATCATGCATAGTTCCTTTAAAGCAAAAATTACATAAAGTACTGAGCATGTGCGGAAGCCTATTAATACTACGGACGGCTAAACTCACAAACCGTGTAAACTGAGTGGCTTGTTCTGAGCAGATACAAAATATTTCTTTCTAGCGATTCTTGGAATTCCACAAACATCTGAAAATTTGCACAGTAGTAGTTATAAAATAAGACATTTCTAAAGCACTGGCATATAGTATTTTTCATACAGCAATAGTCGATGCCCACAACTCGCTGAGACATGTCCACAACAGAAGAATTAGGTTACTTTTAAAATCCTCAAAACTCATCTGTCCGTGTTACAGGTAGTAGGCATGTACTTCAGGCTTTAGTTTAAATCTGTCTCTGCCATTCTAAATGTTAATGTGCTACTGGTCAGGATAGACAAAATACAGTATTTGATAAAAAAATTCTAGATATATTCCACATATATATAATTCTACACATAATTCTAGATATATTCTAGACATATTCCACATATATATAATTCTACACATATTCCAGATATTAGGGGGGAAAAAAACTGCTTAGCCATACCAGAACATTCAAATATTGATCCAATAACCTAATACACCTAAAACATTATGAAAAACATCCATCCATCCATCTTCATCCGCTTATCCGGAGTCGGGTCGCGGGGGCAGCAGCTTCAGCAAGGGACCCCAA
>JAODTR010034414.1:0-21046 GCA_025399935.1 Amblyopsis rosae | reverse complement strand
TCTCTCTCTCTCTCTCTCTCTCTCTCTCTCTCTCTCTCTCACACACACACACACACACACACACACACACACACACATACACAGCTCCTTTGCATTGGAGGTGTAGTATGTTTAAAGTGCATCATACCATTTAGTTCACTCTGTGTGTAATATATCTAAGCATATTGTGGGCGGTGGCGTGCCTAAATCCAGTACATACGTAGGAGACAGACAAACTGTATAAACCAGTGATTGAGACATATGTAACATAACCCCGATCTTCGTCCGAGAGGAGTATCTAAACTGACCTTGGCACAGAGAACAAAAGAGGTTCACATCGCCAAAGCAACCAGCCACTGTTGCTCTACCTATGCTACAGTACACTCTCAGAACCAGCGGTCAAAACATGTACCTACAGTATACAGTGAAATGGTAGGCTACAAGTGCTTACCCTATAAAAAGGTAGGCTGGCTTGCAATGATATGACCTTAGTCGAGTCATATTATTTATGTTCACACAGTGCAGATAATGTGTACTGGAGCAAATAAATGTTTCATGTTCCAGAGAATATGCTAAATGAAATACAGAGTACATATATTTACAGTACTTTAAAATCCATATTCAACAGAAAGGTTAAGACAAATCACTTGGTAGACGCCTCCACATAAATGCTTCCCACTTCATCAGCCTCATCATTACAATGACAGATTACGGCACCTTATATTTTTGTCATAGTAATGATCCATTTAAAGATCATCTACTGTATGGTGATATACAAAAATGTCTTGCTGCATATTCACTTCAGACTCTTTGGCCCCATGCAGGCAATGAACTACAATGGGTCAGGGTGGTCTACTGGTCTGGGTGTTGGGCTCCCAGCCGAAAGGTCATGGTTTCAAACCCTGGTGTTTACCTAACTGTAAGCATCCTTGAGCAAGATGCCTAATCCCTAAATGCTCCCAGTGGATGGTTGCACCTTAATGTGCGGCAAAATACTGGGAAGTTCTTTTAGTGGCTGAAAGGTTAGAAAAGCGCTATATAAATGCAGTCCATTTACAATACTAGACCAATCACATTTCACTTATCCTATCACTCACAGTCAGACAAGGCAATTTGGTGGCCCAGTGGATAGTGAGGGAAACCTCACAGCAAGAAGGTCCTGGGTTCAATACCCTGGTCAGTCAGAGCTTTCTCTGTGGAGTTTGCATGTTCTCCCATGTCTGTATGGGTTTCCACCAGGTGCTAAGGTTTCCCTCACTATCCAAAAAACACATCAGGTTCACTCTCTCCTGTCAGTGCCATGTGACCAGAGACACTGGCATACATCTGGAGATGGTGCCATGGTGCTGCACAGCAGCTGCCCACTAAGGGATGGGTTATATGCAGAGGATGAATTTCACCTTTGCATTCACACTCCCTGTGTGAGTGAATCCCTTGTGATCTTAGCCGGTCCGGCCACGTGTGTGCATGTTAGTGCATAGTGTGTGCCTAGTGCGCCATCTAGTGGCAGACAAAGACACAACGTGCTATGGAACGTGACAGCTGACTGACTGCTGCGTCCTCCACACGCTTGGCTTGACCAGCAGCTATGCGAGTTCTTCATTGTCATATGTGCTTTGCTTGTTTCACCTCTGAAGCTGAAAAAACAATAACAATAACAACACAAATCACGCATACACACCCACACGTAGCAGTACAGGCTACACATACGCACATATATTTGGGGGTAGTAAAAGATACACACGTGTGTTGAAGAGCACGTAGGCAGCAGCAGAGTAGTGCTGGCAACTTCTTGCCAGGCACGCCCGGGAGGCCCGTCTAATAGCCCCGGTGTTTGGTGCTAATGGCTTCGGAACAGGCCGTTCCAACGGGTGATACTCTTTTTATAGCGCGGTGATGATAAGCAACACACACGCACCACCACCGTGGACTGGGGGGCCGGGGTGTGGGAAGCTCCCAATCGGGTCGGTCGGGAGATTTTAGCATGTGCCGGCGCTATGCACATGCTATCCCTGCTGTCAGTATCGCATCTGGTGAGCTGCTGAATATATATATATATATATATATATATATATATATATATATACATATATTGTATAGACTGTTGGATGTTTAGGGTTGTCTTGGAAGGAGCACTGTTGATTTGGCTGCTTGTTAATGCCAATTCAAACTGTGTTTCACCAATTACAGTTGAACTGGAAGTGTCACGGTGGACCTGGTCTTTCTGTGTGGAGTTAGCGTGTGGTCCCTGTGTCTGCGTGGGTTTCTTCCGGGTGCTTTGGTTTCCCCCACTATCTAAAAACATGTCAGGTCTCCATGTTCTCCAGTCAGTGCCATGTGACCAGTGACAATCAGGAGGTGGTCCCCGGGCGCTGCACAGTGGCTGCCCACTGCACCTTAACCTCTGCTAAGAATTGTCCAAGAAGTGACATGTACATTAAATAAATGCCACTGGACAGACATCTCTATAAAAAGGCTCCATGTGATGAAAGACGGAATTAATAACTCAGTGAGAGACACAGTAAAATAAAGAGATAGAGGCAATGCGTGTGTGTGTGGACATGAATGTGTGTCATATATAAGACCTGAAAGAAAAAATAGGCCTGTGGCACATTTACAATGTACAGACGCACACACACACAGCCTCTTACATAAAGAAGGGCATATAACTGAGCAACAGTGGTTGATTACCAGCTAACCAGGTCATGGGTTCGAGCCCCAGCAAGCCTGACCTAAGCAAAATGCAGACGTAAAATGAACTGTTCCTAATCCTAAATATATTACAACAACCATAATGCATTGTACTTAATTCTCCTCAGTAAAACCAGCTAGGTAAATGTGGGTGAATCAGTGTCGTAAAACGGCATGGTTACAGTGGATATCGTACGATGTTCTAAGAATTCCTTCCGGGAAACTCAACTGAAGCTTATATCTAATGCGCACGTGTTAGACTGGGTCAGGGTGTGTGACAGAGCTGCGGTCACGGCGAAACAGACGGCCACAAAGTAAAACCTTGCTGAGCGCTCTATTCAGCTCTATTGACTCTGTGGGCATACTGTTGATGCTTGGTGGTTTGTGAACTCCTGTGTTGCTAGTTAAAACCAGAGGGCTCAGCTCTCTGAGTCAAGGTTAGCCACCTACCCCATGCTAAGACCTTTCCCTTGGCCTGCTAAGAAGGCTGGGTAAAACCAGCTTGCGTCCACTGAGTTGCAGACTCAGTGGTCAGAAACCTGCCAAACAACACCACCATGCCAAGTGGTGACATCTCAGGCAACGTAACTCATTGCAGGCCATCAACCCCCACAGATAGTGGGGTGGATTGTGCTCAATGTGACTATACGTCACACTAGGGAATTTAAAATTAAAAGGTAAAGTCAGCGATTGTAGGCTAATACACATTTTTGTCAAATTCTCATGGTGAACTACGGTAGGTGGCTGTTCTGTGTGCATGTTGAAACAATTATTTCTATTTCGATATTGTTTCGACATAGCCCTGGCTCTGTAAATGGGTGCAGACCACTTCTCTTCACCTCTCTCACGCAAACACACGTGTGCAGATGCAGATACACTTGTGCCCTGGCTGTCCATCTGCGTAATGTGCAACTATTATACATGTATTTTAGTCTGGCAATGCAATTACTGCATTATGCTAACATAATGCTAACAGCAGCAAAACGAAACGACAAAATTTAGTAGTGCTCATGCTCTCTGACTTCGCTGCCGTCTACCGTGATATGGTTGGTTGTCGGCTAGCTGACGACCATAAGCGTCTGTCCTTTTGCGTGAATATTGAGCACAAATCCTGCACAAAACTTCAGAAGTGGTTGTCCTCTTTCAATAGGTGGGCTATAAACTCAAAGTAGGCTACTGGCAGATAGGCAAAGTGGAACACGGATGCCGTTATTACAGATCACTTTATGGAGGAACAGTAGGGAAGGAAACACAATGAGCATTAAATGTAAGTAATGTAGGCCTACAGTAATTTATTAATTACTACTTCAATTGTATAGATTGTCAATCATGTAGTCATATTCTTTTTTGAAGTGTAATAAATTAGGCTAAGGAAGAATATATAGCATAGAATATATTTTGTTTTGATTTCAGTTCAAATATCTACAAGCGTTCTCTAGAATGACTGAGTACACCTTTAAGTTAAATTATTGAAATACATGGACCTCATTTTACATGATTTGCTATGGGCAATGTGCTGAGTGGTCCCATATGACGGCAGACTCTCTATAAGGGATGCCTCTAGCATGCTAGCTATCACTGTTATGAAAGAAACTTTTGCACTTTGCTTTCATGCCAGGGAGAACGCAAAGGGCAACCATTCCAGTGTGAAGGACAACTCCATTTGTCCTTCATTAACTGGCCAGATGGACCAAATCCTTTAGGCAGATTTAGATAGCATTAAACTAGGGAGTCTAGAGGGGGGGAGGGGGCTGAACTGGTTGTGTTTGACAGTACATGGACCTCAAAAAGGTCTGGTACACAATGAGCTGAGCTGAGTTGTTTATTTTCATTTTTTTCTATTAATAAGGGTCTTTTATGACTTTTTGAGGACGTAGTTCAAAAACCATGAATCTAACGTGCGTGCGTTCGATAGCAAAATCATCAGAATGTCGGAATTTATTCAGGAATTCCGTGGAGAAGTGAGAACAAGGTACAAAACAGACTTGTTGATACAGTGCACATTCAGAGGCTTTGATGGGGAACGGGCCCGTACACACATTCATGGGCATGCGCTAATAAAGCCCACTTGTGCATAATGAGTCAGGGGTCTCATGCAAAGGTTACTTCTGTTCGCCTACGGAGCTTCTTTCATCGGGGCTGAAACTATGCATCAGAGTGGCTGAAATGCTAATGTGACAATGCTAATCGCGGTACTGCATCTGTGACATTGTAGTCCTTGCTGCCATAAGTTGCATTTTCTCTGTGTGAAAACACCTCTAGTGGAATGCACAGTGGGTCTACTGTACATCACACTTACTACCGTGACATTGGGAGTTACTGTACAGTAAAAAAAAGCGCCCTGTATCCCCCCAAGTAAAGAGGAATCTGATATTTCACCACCAGACAGACCTACTTTTGTACCTGGTTCAGCTACAGCGTTCTCCTCTGAGATGTTACAGCCAGCCTAGATTACCAGCTCAGCTTGTGAAATCAATAACAGGAGTCCTTTGAAGCGCATGTTGGGAGAAAGAGAGGGGAGTTGGGCTGTCTGCAGCAGGCTGAGTATCCCTACATTGCTGTGTTAAACACAAGGGCTATAATTAACCACGCGAGATGCCAGACAGGCAGAGATGGGCGCCATGCCAACGGATCAGCCCTAATCACTATATTCACTTTGTCAGTACCGCTCACTTCGCCGCTGCTACTGATAGCGTCTGGCAGCCTGAGAGGGCTCGTGCAGGAGGCAGGGATCAGGGGCTCTGACGTGCTGGAGGTCCAACAGAGCTCCAGTAGACTGGACAAGCAGACACTTGTCTCAGGCCATCTAACCACCATTATACCTGCACATCTGTGCAGGAAGCGGGCGAATGCTGCAGACTCAAGGCCTATTCATTCCTTTAAATGCTACTGTACACAGTGTGTAGAAGCGCCTCCTGTCACATATCGCATATCACATATTTCTGTCAGATATGAAGCAACAGGCACAGACGCAACACTTTTATTACGTTAATCCTCCAAAGATACAAGTCGTGTAGAACAATAACACACACACACACACACAGTAATTTAGTTACCTTAACCAATGAATGTTCCTACACTGATCGCATTGGCTGCCCTTCAGAGACCTTGAGTAGACGCCTGTTGGATATCAAAGCCTTGGAAACGTGGTCCTATGAAAGGCGGACTTATAGACGGAGGAGGCCATTTACATGTGGCCACTTCCAAACACCCTTAAAGCGAAAACACATTATGTCGAGTAGAGAAACTGGTATGAAGGCATATTTATGCCAATGTCTAAGAGTGGACTTTCATTTTCAGTCATTTTCAGACATAACATAAATTTACAGGAACCAGGAATAGTACATAAGAGTCTTCATATAAGTGATAAACACTATCCCTTGACTGGATAGCTTCTTTAGCTCAATGTTAAGTCAACACAATGGTATAGTGTACAGGACTATTTGTCTTTGGTCACTGCAAAGAACAAAATCCATTGGCTGCCAATGCAAGTTAAAAGGTATAGTAAGTATTTCTGGAGAACGCTTGCTAACTCAGAACCCAAAGCAAACCCCCCCCCTTCAATGCCACAGGGTGCTCCCTCAGAAGCTCCGCCCCCTTCAATGCCACATGGCGCTCCCTCAGAAGCTCCGCCCCCTTCAATGCCACAGGGTGCTCCCTCAGAAGCCCCGCCCCCTTCAATGCCACATGGCGCTCCCTCAGAAGCTCCGCCCCCTTCAATGCCACATGGTGCTCCCTCAGAAGCCTCTCCCCCTTCAATGCCACATGGCGCTCCCTCAGAAGCACCGCCCCCTTCAATGCCACAGGGTGCTCCCTCAGAAGCTCCGCCCCCTTCAATGCCACATGGTGCTCCCTCAGAAGCTCCGCCCCCTTCAATGCCACAGGGTGCTCCCTCAGAAGCTCCACCCCCTTCAATGCCACAGGCTGCTCCCTCAGAAGCTCCGCCCCTTCAGTGCCACAGGCTGCTCCCTCAGAAGCTCCGCCCCCCACATTAGAAACACATCGCAAAAGGCTAGCATATTGTTGTGTGGTGCGGTCTGCACTACTTTTTTTGCATCCCTATTTACGGAGCCAGGGCTGTGTAGACGTACCCCCTCTCCCCTCCCCCTCTCCTCTCCCCCTCTCCTCACCCCCCTCCCCTCCCCTCTCCTCTCCTCCCCTTACCCCCACTACTCTCCCCTCCCCCTCTCTCTCCTCTCCTTGCAGAGTTCACAGAATTCCCAGAGAACGGGGCCTCCCGGAGCAAAGCCCCCAGCACGATTAATGTAGTAATGGGTTATTAAGCCTTGACATAAATTCCCGTCCTGGACAGTTTCAATGGAAAAGTATCCTGATTTATGGGAGCACTGGAGACAAAACAAAAAAATGTTTGGTTTGGTTTTTCCACCTCTTAACTGACACTCAGTGTGGTGGAATCCCAATAGATATATCCTCGTGGGACCATCTTGATCCAGTAAGCTCCAATTTCATTTTTCTGGAAGTATCAGGCTAGAGCCCTTAAGTATTTGTTGCTTGTGTACAAAACAATCAGCCAATCAGACGTTTTCCCTCAAAGATGAAGGCTTGAGCTTGCGTTGTACGTTTCACTGCGTAACGTAATAATGCAGTGCTTTATTTTGCTAATTGAAATCATTCTGTTAGCGTGGCTACTCCCGACTATTGCTCAGACCAGTCAGCGACCAGTAGCGTTGGCAGGTGGAATGACTTATAAGTCAACAGTTTTGTTTTGAAAAAGGGGGAAAACTGACCAACAGTTTCAAAATTATCCTGAGAAGAGGGAATGACTGCGAACACTTCCTAATGGAGACCAGACCCTATTCACTGAGTGAATTTAAGGTCTGGATACACCAGGTTATCGTTATGTTTTTTTTTAAGCAGGTTGTGTTGTTTAGTTTCCAAACAAATTCCAACCAAGTTTAATGTCTGATTCGGTTACGTAGTTGATCATCCTGCATGTCAATCAAAATACCCTTCCTGTCAAGTATGCAGGTCTTGACGCAGTCTGCTTTCGCTGTGTCCCAGACCTTACGCTTAGTAAAGGTTGGCTCAGCGAGACTACACACCAAGTAAAGGCTGGCGCAGCGAGGGTACACGCCTAGTAAAGGCTGGCTCAGCGAGGGTACACACCAAGTAAAGGCTGGCGCAGTGAGGGTACACGCCTAGTAAAGGCTGGCTCAACGAGACTACACACCAAGTAAAGGCTGGCTCAGCGAGGGTACACGCCTAGTAAAGGCTGGCTCAGCGAGACTGCACACCAAGTAAAGGCTGGCTCAGCGAGGGTACACACCAAGTAAAGACTGGCTCTGTGGGAAAGGAGACTTCACTCGTGGAGCAGCCAGGTGCGGGCCGCTTGCCCCGCACGGGACCTCAAGCGCCTGTGGGCGCAGACAGTGTAAATAAAGCGGTGCCAACCTTTTACAGTTCCTATAGTAGCCCCCCCGCCCCCTCCCACGCCCCAATGTCCTGCCCAGGATGTGACATCATGGAGGGAAAGCAGCCGGTGGCCGCTCAAGCGCTAAGATTACTCCCTAAATGGAGAAGCACACTGCAGTGTGTGTGTGTGTGTGTGTGTGTGTGTGCGTGTGCATGCTTGTGGGTGTGTGTGTGCGTGCGTGGGTGTCACTAAAGTTTGATTGCATTTTTAAAAAATTGTTCGGGTTGCAATGATGTGGACACACTGTGTGTGTAGCATACATAAATGTGTGTACTACATTGAAATATAGTGTATATTTGACAGCATTCTGATTGAATGTCGAGTGAATCTGTTATGATAAGGCAAACATTACTCAGCGGGGATCAGTTTGTTACGAGTGGCTAGTTTCGGCCAAAACAAAACTCAAAAATCATTGATGTGGATAAGTTCTGTCCACAGAACGTACTGTAGCAGAACAAAATCCACCCACAAAGTCAAGCATTGTCATGTTGAGATGCCTCCATTACTACATTACAACAAACAAATCACATTTAAATAATTGTTTATTTAAAGTATCTTTGCTCTGGAAACTTCAATAACGTCAATAAATAATGGATGTATGAGTGTGATAACCCTGCACAAGTAGAGAGAAAGAGAGAGAGAGATAAATAGAAATATAATTGGCAGGTTAGCTATAGTAGCATATCCCAGCTAGCACCAAGCAGCTAGCATAGCCCAGCTAACATGGCCCAACTAGCATTGCCCAGCTAATACAGAGCAGCTACCATAGACCTGCTGGCACAGAACAGCTAGCATAGAGCAGCTAGCATAGCCCTGCTAGCACAGAGCAGCAAACATAGCCAATCTAGCATAGCTAGTATGGCCCAGCTAACACGGGGAAGCTAGCATAGCCCAACTAGCATAGCTAGCATGGTGCGGCTAATACAGGGCAGCTAGCATAGCCCATCTAGCCTTGCTAGCGCGGCCCGGCTAACACGGGGCAGCTAGCATAGCCCATCTAGCCTTGTTAGCACGGCCCGGTTAACACGGGGCAGCTAGCATAGCCCATCTAGCCTTGGTAGCACGGCCCGGCTAACACGGGGCAGCTAGCATAGCCCATCTAGCCTTGCTAGCACGGCCCGGCTAACACGGGGCAGCTAGCATAGCCCATCTAGCCTTGCTAGCACGGCCCGGCTAACACAGGGCAGCTAGAAGACGGCACTCACCTCTGGTGCGTTCTTCTTGAACTCGCGGCTCTGATCGATGAGCTTTTTTCTGGCCTGCTCGCTCTCATCCTGCGTGTTGGCCAAGGCTGTGGCTGCGGTGTCCAGCTCTTTCTGCAAAAGGAGAAGACACCAGGATGAAACTAAGGAGGAGAGACCGTATGTAGGCCGTACCATGCATCAATGTTATATGGTTATAAACCATATACTCTATGGACAAACCCTCGTTTGATTTATTCAACAGATTTGAACACTGCGCTGTGCTGGCTTTGGCCGATACATAGTGGGCCAATACCAGTATGGGTTTGAAAAGTGTGCAGTACTCCTGCTACTGTACACTCTACTGTACATTTGTGAACAATCAGACTCTTTTCAACAGCTCTTTGGGACAAAGGAGGGAACCCAGTCTACTTGATGGTGAGAGTTGTTCTTTGTGCCAACATTTCCATGCCTGCCCTCAATCCACTCCCCTTTACGGGAACAGAGAACCAGCAGTCACATTCAGAACATGCTAATGAATTGCATTCAAGGCAAAGTAACTTTATTTACATTCCATAGAGGATACATTCACAGTAATACATTCTGTGACACAGCAGAGTCACCTTGTGTAATGTTTTGACATTAAGTCTGAAAATATGATGTATGTTAGTAACGTATCATTAAATTCTACAGTATGAATGTCCTGGTATTAAAACGTATTGCCTCAAATTTGTTCTGTCTCACGTTTGTATTTGTTCAATGTGTCACGGCCCTGCTTGGTTTTAGCAGGCCTATTGTCCTTTTTGGCTGTCAAGAGCCTAATTAGGCTAATTAAGTGCACCTGGGCAGATCACCTATATAGGTGTGTTCCAGCACACTATCAGGGTGACTCTCCTGGCACCACACATTCTGTTTGTTGGTTTTGGGTTCTTAGTTTGGTCAGCATGCAACACACACCACATATCTTCAGTACATACACTTACAGACTGTCACACCTCATTCAAGGTTATTCTGTTTGTCAGTTAAGTCTTTGGTTTGTTTGGGTTTGTTTCGTTTACGGCACAGGAGCCAGGTCGTAACAAATGTGTTAGATAAAGAGATGAAGGAAATCTCCCTCCAGTGAACAATTATAAAGTATTTATCATGAACTATTTTGTTTGTAATATCCTGTCTATTATTAATTTTTGCATTATTGTTTTAATCTTTTATTGTTGATTTATTTGCATTTTAACATTTGATCTTTTTTCTTTTCTTCAACTGTAAAGCAATCTGAGCTGCTTTTATGAAATTAACCTTTTATGAAAAATGCTAAAATTATTATTTCTAATGACTCAGATATCTTCATCATCAGACTACCTAACAGTTGTAACCCCGGCCCGCTAAAAGAAACAAACAAAACAGAACAATGACCCGTAGTTTTGAATGGCTCCGGTTCCCTTCAAAGAACCGTAATTCCCATCACTAATATTCTCTAGCTGACCCATCCACCCACTCGCTGTTAATGTCCTGTATGCTTAGTGCTGATCAACTACATAGTCCTCTTACCACCGTGTCTGCACATTCTTTTACTCACTTTTATTCCCACCATCGCGCTCTACTTTCTCTAACGGTGCTGGGGGAAAATGCAAATGAGGCACAACATGGGTCTGTAACCTAGTAATAACACTAAAATAGATCCCACAAAACTTATTTTCCCTCCTAAACCAACAAGATGGCGCCGGTGTCAGCACTGTAATTCCACAAAGGGGCCAACTTTCCCATCAGGTCGGCCCCCCATGCTTTTCACAGGCATGCTAATTAGGTCTCTGTAGGGATGGAGGCACTGATACGGTGATAACAGTGGTGTGTATTGATCCCTCTTCCTCAACAGACACAGGAAGGAGTGGCTTAGGTCGTGCGATTCATTTACGTATTTAAGAAGGAAAGAGAGGATCTTGGCGAGCACATGGAGATGATGCTTGTCAGCGTGGAGGGGGAGAAGAGAGAGCGAGGAAAGAGGCCTACTTAACAGAAGTCCCCTATGGAGTTGGCACTCGGGAGACTCTGATTAACCGATTGCACAGATGAGCCGTTTATGCACTCGATTTAGCTAATCACTTCAAATTGATTAACATTAGCTCTTGGTGCTAATGTCGCTCTGGGACCCCGCTCTGTCCGGGGATAATTATATTATCAACAAGATTGTGGGTTTTCTGCAGCTTCTAATGCAAAGTCGGGAAGGAAATTGTATTTAGATGCAGCACAAATAGCTTTGAAAGCAGCCATGCGGCTCAAGCTAAATTCTATTAAACTGGAGCACAGGAACAGTTTGATAATAGTAGTTAGGCCTGTAGTATATGTGTAAAAAAAGTTTCCACCCATTGGTATCTGAACGGGAGCTTGGAGTTTGCTTTTAAAGAGGGCCTCTGAATTCTGCAGTTAGAACTCATAAACTTTGCTCTCTGAATACCGTCCTCCATGGTCTAATCTCAGAACCCTATATTCTTTCCAGCATGTTATTGGACATGATCACATCTCTGACCATGCAACATTTTGGTTCAAATATAGCCTTTTCTCCCAGCTCGAGCCCAGTGTCTCTCCCAGCCTGCCCACACCAGACCAGACTGCCGCTCCGTAATGGTTTTCTAATATTGCTAATGGATGAATTCTGCTGGCTCAGGCCGCCATGATTGTCTTGGTTAATTTGTTCGGTAGTAAACACTGATGGAACAGATGACCCTGGTCCCTGGAGAGCCTGCCGCTTCCAGATGCTATCAGCTGTATACATGAAAGGGTGGCGGTGAGGGGGGGAGTCTACGAGAGAGGCTCTGTGTTTTTCTCTCTCTGGTTTCTTCTTTCCTTTATCTTTTTCTTTCTTACTTGCTTACATCCCTTATTTATTATGTAGGTCAGTGGTAGGATGACACATTTGGCGCTTCAGGCCAAAAGGGTGTGGTTAGTACCTGTCTGGTACCTGCTACGTTTTGTGGTATCACCTCCTCCATCCATTGAGGTTCCAAAAGGTGACGTTGAAACACTGCAGGCTACTGATTGGTCAAAGACAAATGTCACTAGAATCATCACTGCGTCATTGTGCGAAGGAACATATGATGCACAAACCCGCCATTTTGAAATAGTCGAGTTGAGCCGGTACCATCTGGTACAGTAAACCAAAGACTTAACATCCTGATGAGTGTTGAGGAGCGTTCAGATGCAGTGCCTTATTAAGATGCAGTTCCTCTACAGGCCACACGGTGTCTGACTCCAACACAGAGCAAAAAGAGCTTCAGAATGATAATCATAATACTTATTAGATAAGTTAGCACCCACATCAAATAAGTCAAATGGAGTTAATGCTGTGTCTACTGGGTGGAAATGACTAAAAGGGATCAATAACTTCATTAAGGGACTTGCTGATCCAAATTAATAAAATAAATGTTATCAACAGAATTTATGCATGGCCCATTTCATATACAAAGCATAATCACACCAGAGGCATTTTAATTCACATTCCATTATTGTCTATCCGTCAGCGAAATGTAACCTAGTAGATAAAACATGGATAAAGTTTTTTTTAGGTATCATCTGACCCAATTTCTGAAAAGAACGCAGGTGTGTGAAAGTACAGGACTTTCCAAAACAGCAGCCCCGACACCGCTGCTGACGAGGGTAGAAACAGAAGCCTCGTTAATACTCCTTTTGAGCGAGCGCTGTGCCGCACAGACACCAACACCGAGTCTAATGGAGCTGTGAAAACCCTTAACGAACCAGGGGAAGTTGGAGCCAGGAAGAAAAGATCTGTCACGGATTATATAAACATTCGCAATTAAGCAAGACGAGAGCCTCAACTGATTCATAGCTCACAGACGTCTTGGGATTCTGCCCGAAACATTACTACAACTTGTTAATTCAAGTGAATTCAATATGTCCCACAAATAAATTTAATCAAATAATTTAATCAAATAATCAAATAAATTAATAATCAAATTAAAACAAATATAGTACAACCAAACTGTCAATATATGCTCGTCAATTCTGAGAAGTGCAATTCAAGTAAAAAAATGTATTTGTTTTGCCAACATACAGAGATATGCTGCTTTTGATTAAGATTCAGTCTGGAAAGCCTAGAAACAATTTTGAATGTGTCAGAATAGCAACTGAACTTTCCAATCAGCGTTGTGTTGATATCTATACAGGCGTTTTTTAGGTTTGCACTTAGCAAAAACTACCAAATGGTTCATCCAAACAACTGTATTTTTTAAGTACCTGCCCTTTACAAACCGTTTGAATGTACGGCTCCCCAGATGGACTTGTGACAACAATGAATCTGGCATGTCAGGTTAGCTTTTGATAGATACAGTAGCACGTTGTTTTGTGTTGTTTTTTATTATGTTGGAACTTCAATAATGGCTGCTTCAAGGTGTGTGGCTTGCATACTTGTTTTTATAGATCCGCTATAGCTGCTTTCTAAAACAAGGAAACATGCCTTTATTGTGTAGGCCTACTTCACAACCCAGATTGTATAGCCTATTTGATATCACTCCCTCTATATTCTTTAATGTAAAAGCACATTTATCTCGCAGCTACTTTTCAAATGATGTCTATATACTGCAGTTATGCTAAGATATCATTCAGTACCACAGTCTCTCCATGATAAGATTCAAGATGATATACAATAGTATAACAATATAGTTGATCATAACTGGATTAAGAGCTAGATTAGAAAATGAGATTATTTACACCAATGGGTGGTTGTTTTGTTTGACCATTATAGGATAATATGTATTCATTTAAAACTTAATTAGAAGTCAGACCTGACTGAGGTTATTTTCGTAGCCCATTTCTATGTTGAGAGTTACAGTAAAGCTCACTTAATTTAATCGTATAATCTCCATTTATGTAAACAGCTACAGTAATGGCATTAAACTAGAGAACATTTGACTTTGGCTCGATGCCATTCACCCTTTTGTTTACAGAAATGGAAAAGTAAATCAATTACCACTTCAAAGAGACTTTAGCCATACACGTCTGTTTTACCTCAACACTGTGTCCCTGACAACTACTCCCAGAAACTTCCATGAAAACCTTTTGTACTCTGTATCAGCACCAGTCACAACAGAGCGAGCTTTGTCGTCCCGCCTAATTGCAGTATGTTGACCCACGCTCAAGCAACCCAGGTCAGTCAGTGTTGACTCAAAATACTCAGTATCCAAACAAGGAGGTCCAATTGAGCAAATCTATGAATACCCACACATGCATCTTGTATATATGACTCTGTGTGTGTGTGTGTGTGTGTGATAAGAAAACATTTAGAGCAAACCCAGTGACTTAAGTCTTACTAATGCTGCCACAGCACTCTTTCTTAATGCTGTGCTCCCAGTGAGAAGTGAGACGTCGAGCACACTTGGCAGGTGGAGTTGTGACAGTTTTATGGTAAATTACTTGACAGATTCTGACTCACACAGCATTACATTTTACAGGGCCTCCGGGCGCACTGTGTACTGGTGTGTACTCACCAGCTGGAAGCACGTAGAGGGCCATTTGTAATTCATAAAGGATGGCCTTCCCATCCTCGTTTACGGTGTCAGAAGAAATCAGTTGTTATACATTATTATTATTATTATTATTATTATTATTATTATTATTATTATAAATGTGTGTTGTAATTATCCACTTGTGAAGTAGGTAGTAGGATCATTGATACACAAACCTTAACCATTATTTTTTAACAGGATCATAAAAAGTTCCACTTCTAGATACGCAATTTCGATAAGCAAGTGGGTTCCTTATGATTCAGATACACTGTTAACAGGGGATGTTCTTTTCTGTAACTTATAAACAAATATTGTGATACGTTCCTTGACATCTTGGAAATGTCTAACAGGGGCCTGGGCAAAAGTTATATTTTGCCCAGGCCCCTGTGTAAGAGTTTGTGTTTGCTAAAGTGTGCGTTCTGTGTGTTAACGGAATTTCCCCAAAATGACCTAACTTAGTCGGCAATGCCACAATGGTCTCATTGTGCTCTGAGACATTCACCTTGCCTGTAGCCCGCCCCCAATCCTTGACTGGCATCTCGGCTAGCCAATCTGTGTTGTCCAAGTTGGACGTGGGTTTAAATTGAGGATGATTGCATATCAAATCAAATGGTACAACTTAAAGCACAGGGGTTTTTTACATTTAGCTAGGAGCTACAGTTGGGAAGCTGACTCCGCCCACTACAGAACTTTTTAAAATGCATCAAGGAGCTGAGTGAGGGGAGGCGAGGGGCTGAGAACATTTGTATTTGATGACGTATGAACGCACTAAGTGTACCGTTGAAATCCAGCCAGGTCCTGGGGGTTATTTTTACGGATATGACGCGTAGATGTGTATTTTTTCAGTCACTCTGTTGTGACAAAAAATGGGAATTACCTGCATTGATGTGTCTCATCACAGTTCAACTCTATTACTTGGTTTACAGCTCAAAAAAACGATATTTAGGGTCTAGTCACTCTTTAACTCACTGATAGCTGACAGATGTCTATGAAATTTCTAACTAACTATACTAAATGCATAGGTCTTCAATACTAACTACAGTAAAGTGTTTTTTCCACCTGGACCTAACTGTATTGTGTCATCTTAGAATGATCAACAGTGTCGATTATTTATACTAATATAAAATAAATGCTTTCGCTTGGAGTTCTCTTTCCACTGTACAAACGCCACAGATGTGATTGGAAACCTACATGGTCATCGAAAACAAAAAAAAACAAAAAACAGTTGGCATTTTAAAAATACTTCAGGACGTTCCGTACTTGTGTCGGACTAGGCATGTGGACCATTATGTCACGCGGCTCTAGATCAGTTTGATGTGGGCATGCCTGCACAATGACAGAGAGGGAAGAGGACTTGCATTTCAATCAAAACACAAAAATAAGTGTGCACTTAAATACGTTGTAGTAAGCCTGTGTTTAAATGGGGACATCTTGGCTCTCCGTAGTCACGGCTACTTCGCATTGGTTAGACGCGGACCCATAACTGGTACCCGTCTATAGTCGTAAAGATCACACTGTACCGAATACAAGCAAACTGTTTCCCAATATTCATCACACAGCCACTTGGCACGACACAGGATAGCTTGAACCCCTCCATCCAATTACACGACATGTGGGCAGATAATGACATGATTGCAGCCACATCAGTCAAGTCAGCAGCGGGGAGAAGCAGCCCTCTGATCAAGTATCTCTCTGATCAGAGGCGCCAGTCTGACAGAGGAAAACAAACACTTAAAGGTGGAGTCAGGGATGCTGGGGGAAGATTGTTGATATTAAAACTGGATCAAAACAAAAACAACTCTCCCCTCGATGCCAAAGGGTGCTCCCTGAGAAGCTCCGTCCCCCGCACATTGGACGCACATTGCCAAGGCTGGGATAGTGTTGTGTGGTGCAATCTGCACCACTTTGTTTGTGCTCCTTGTCAGGGTGGGAGGAGGTGAAGGAAGTTGAAGAGAAACACTTGTATGTTATCTTGAAGAAATCAAATGTATTTTACCTATTCTTTTACGTGGCATGTTCATATTTATGTGGCTGTAGAGTTGCCATAACACAAGAGAAAGACACCATTGGTTAGTGCAGTGATGAGAAAATCAATGCTGGCCTTCAGCACGGGAGCTGCACCATTGCATCATGCCTGGTTGCAACTGAGCTACAGCTCAAAAACAAACTAAATGGTCTGCTGAACGTCAGCAGAGCAACAGCTTCCACAAACATAATGCAGGCCGGAGCTCATGGTCATCTTGGAAGTTTATCCCAGACAGTTAATCATGCTGACAGATACAGTACAGCTCCAGACACAACGGAAGAGTCTAACAGCGATGGGAGACCATGAAATAATGATTACATTCAGCGACTTTCACCTGCGTTGGCATTGGCAGGCGAAATAACCGCCGGTGACACAAAGTTGGTGAGATCAAACCTTGTAAATTACTACCAATGGGATACCATAGATTGACAGATGGAGGACACATTTCATGTGGGAAATATACAAGTGTCTGGGGCAGGAAAGGCCGGTAACTAAGGGAAAGACGGGGATTAATAAAATGTAAGTCTCGGTTGCCAGAAAAACTTGGAGAAGTGTCCTTGGACTTATCTCCCGTCGGCCACAGGGTTGCAGGCCACTGATGTGATCAAGGCAACGCTGAGCTATTCTTGGATCTTTGTCTTCAAGTACAGTTGGGAGACAGCTCCAACTGCTCAAGGAAGGATGTGTGTTTGGGGGGGGGGGGACCCTTTTAGCTCATTATCATTTTAATGTTCACTACACACACACACACACACACACACAGTCCTCCACCCACGCAGATACATTCCTGAGATACTTTCCGCGTGTCTGCACGGACTAATTAGAGATCGCACAGCCTTCTGGCAGCATCACACGTGCACACATACAGTGTCCAGGCGTGTCACATGCAGTCTTAGCCTCTCCAGTACTATAACGTCACATAACGTCAGCTTCCTAAAATAATTATGTTTTTTATGTTTATGCCCCAGAACCACGCTATTTTGGAAGCTCTCCGCCACACACTTGACCACTCCAAACAATAACAAAAATGTTGCGATAATACCGCATTCCGCGCTATTAAACCAACCTAAATCACTAAATTACAGTAACTAGTTACTAGCATATCAATCAAAATACCTCTCCTTTCAAGTAGGCGGATCTTGACAGTTAGCCAGTGCCGTGTTCCAGACTTTCCGTAGTAAAGACTGGTAGCAGCACAACTCTGCTTGAAAGCCATCTTTTTCTTTATTTTTACTTATATACATTTGCTAGACTACCATGGTTTTAAGCTAAGGTGCATGTTTCATGTTTCGTGCATGTTTCACTTAGTGTTGTTATTTGTCATACCAACCCACAAGTGGAAACATCCAGATGGAAAATTACTTTGACAGACAACACTGCTTTCTGTCTTGCTGTATACGCTACAAATCAGCCTGACTATTGGTAAATAGACTGCATTTATATAGCTCTTTTCTAACATTTTGGACACTCAAAGCACTGTACAGTATTGCCTCACACTAACCCATTCACACACACATTCACACACACATTCACACACCGATGGAGATTGCTGTCATGCAAGGCGTGACTAACTACCGGGAGCAGTTAGGGGTTAGGCATCTTGCTCAAGGATACAGGAACCTTACATGTAGGTCAACAGACTGGGGTATGAACCCATAACCTTCCGGCTGGAACCACTGGACCACCCTGCCACCTTATTGGCCGATAAGGTGGCACCCCTTGACTCCAACAACCACAGAAGGTGCCAGCAAGGTGTTAATCAGGACTACTCCATAAGCTCTGTCTGAGTGTTCAGCTATTCATCCACTTTTCTACTTCAGTGAATTGTGACTTCAGCTTGATTCGAACGCATTGGTTAAAGATGAGCGTAACAGGTTTTGCCCTAATCTGAAGGAATCTATGCAAATTTGTGTTTTACTTTCTTTTAGTTTAACTACAGTTGAGATGTACTGTACCAATGGTGATGATACCTGCTATCATAATTTGTGTGCCAAGTCATCGAAGAAGATATAATGAAAAGGCCAAAGTCTGAGTAACGTGTGACTAGAGCACGTTGTAGTTTGCAACGAGAGGACGAACAAGTGCGGCACTCTATCGGAGAAACTTTATGTGATCACCATCTTTTTTATTTATTCATATAAAAGGCAGCTCTGTGACGTCCGACACCACCATGCATGCATTAGCATTTTAATACTTAACGGGGGCTGGGATGCAGTGGTAAATAAAAGGTCTAACATGAATGTAATATTGACACAATACAAGTACAGTGTGTGTGTGTGTGTGTGTGTGTGGGGACGGGGGGGACAGAAGACAAGACAACAAGCAGACTATTGTTGTCTGAATGGGGAGGCGTTCAGGAGACGTGCATGGCCTGGATTGCCAAGAGTGTGGCTAAATAAGGTCAGGTGGGGGGGGGTTAGCTATCATGCTGTGCCCTCGCACCTCGGCATATGGCACTTCCTGTGTCTCCCCCGCTGTGAACACACACAGACCGTGTCTCCCCCGTTGCACTGTAAACACACGGCACACAGGCGTTGCGGCTGCCACCGTTGAGGATGTGGCGGCAGCACTCTTGAGTGCAACACGGGCGTCGTGGAAACACGACTCCTGACCGCGGAGGTGTTTATCTCTTCCCGCACGGCAGAGGATCTTCCTGCGCCGCCACCTGAGACGATGGCGTCCGCGGGCGGTGTGGTCTGCGGCCGGAAGAGCGCGCTTCCTCGCCGGTGTCACAGCGGGGGGAAGAACGTGTTTTTGTTGTTGCTCTTGCCGCCAGACAACAAGGTAGAGATTCTTCTTCTACAACATTCTGGCAGCATCACACGTGCGCACATACAGTGCGTGTCACGTGCTGCCTGTGTGTGATAGGCAGCCATGCACCCCAATCCCCCACCATCAACCAAAGACCAGGAGGGGGAATGGATGCTGGGCAAGATGTAGGCATGCGGCTCCTTCGAGCCACAGCCCTGAGTGCAACACGTGTACATTGAGGAGAAAATAAATGAATGACAGCAAACCAAATGGTGCGCATATTTCAACTCTGACGCAAAAGGCGTCATCAATAATTCATGTGATCTTACTCACATTTGTCCGGAAGCAACAGGAAAATATAATCACGCAAATAAACAAAAACGGGTCACAATTTTCCCAACAAGGTCACACCCCTTGAGAACATCATAATTACCAGTTCTATTCAAATGGACAGACTTTCATTTGTAGGCTTAATCATATTCATATTATCTCATGAATAGCAGCGAGACAGAAGTGCATTTACTGTGTATGGAAAAGTTCACAGAACTATTCAACTGTTCATTCACAGTTCACCCCATGGTCTCTCATAAGCACACCTCTAATGTGTCTACAATGCCATTAATAGTGTTGACATATTATCTTTAAAAAGCTTTATTTTAGTGCTGCACATTCAGTGATAAACTTTAACACCATTATCCGTTAGCCGAGCAGCTACACGGTATCCTTGACTTTGGAATTTTTATATCCAAAGCGACTTACAATAGCTCCATAGGTCATACACCCTTCAGCATAAGCAAACAAAATTATGTTTGAATATTGACATCATGTCATCACGGCTATAAATCTATACATTATCGGCTGTATTTCATGTGCTGTATGCCATTCTATAATACAGAACATAACTTTATTCCATTATGGAAGGACGTGATGATGCCCTACTGAATAAGCAGGATGTACTGTACGTATAAATACCTTCCTAAAAACGGTGCTTTAAAACAGAGATGTAGCGCGAAGCGGCCCACACCCAGCCAACGTGTTTACAGTAAGGCGTGGCGAAACCCACATCAACTGTCTTTACCAGGATCGAAGCTCGTGCTACCTACACAGGAGATATTATCTGCATGCTGAAACAACAGAATATGACATATGACAACATGACATGTTGACATATCGTTTCTGGGAACCCGGGTATGTGATGTTTAAAGCAATAGATGTGGTGTCATTAGCTTAGCATAAAAAAAAAACAACAGATAGCACATCTTTGTCGGTTTGCGAGGGGGAGGTTTCAGAGACTAAATGCATGTACTCTGGGTCGCCACGGTAACGACTCAACCTCAACCTTTCAGCACCTTTCAGATAGCTTGTGACACATTCTTCACAACGACTGACTGTACCTTTAAAGAGATAGGAAAGAGGTTACAAGGTGCAGAAATATTCCCAATATATTGCAGAGGGATATATTTAATATACA
>JAODTR010034403.1:0-21047 GCA_025399935.1 Amblyopsis rosae | reverse complement strand
ATTGAAACTTATACAGTAAAAGGAGGACTTTGAGGAGTGATGTTTTTGGAAACAGAAACAGAAAAAGACAAACACTGCAATGTCTGGACAAGGAGGAGTAGAGCAGGCCCAGTGAGAGATGCAGTGAGAGGTGCAGTGAGAGGAGCAGTGAGAGGTGCAGTGAGAGATGCAGTGAGAGGTGCAGTGAGAGATGCAGTGAGAGGAGCAGTAAGAGGTTCAGGTGCAGTGAGAGGGGCAGTATTCAGAAGATGGTCAATAGTGGAGAACAGTACTCTACGGTTTCCAGCATTCTCGGAGATGATATTTGTGAATTAATCCTGCCTTGACAGGCGGATTGCGTTGTTATAGGCATTAATGGATTCTTTTTTAAGTATAACGGTGAACTGTAAGCCCAGTGTTCCGCCATTTTCTTTCTGCTGATCGACCTAATCTTTTCAAGACCTTAACATTAGCTTTATTTAACCATGGGGATACTATGCCAGCTAGATTGGTATCGGTGACAAATGGACAGTTGTAACCAATCTATGTGGCTGATCCAATTAAACTGATTTACACACATTTAAGTCTACTGTCAAGCATCAGCAATGTCTAACCTACCCAGGCCACACTATCAGCAGCAGGTTTATAAAATGCATCTAAGTCCTAAAATAAAGATTGTCTGTCATTTACTCTGCAAATTAACGTAAACCTAACAACTCAAACTAACATCAATCATTGTAATATTTCCTTATATTCATATATAGCACATGATACATAAAATTGTACAATGTTAGGAAAGCAATGTTCAAGCCTTATTGTTCCTTACACAGTCACAGTGAGGAATATAGCTTAATTTAACACTGGAATCGGATCGGTACTCGGTATCGGACAATACCCAAAGTGCAGGTATCTGTATCGGTATCTGGACTGAATAAATTAGATTGCGCCATCCCTACTAAAAATTATCTTGCTGTGTGTTTCTCTAGTTTCCAAATCCGGATGTGTGTTCATGTATCAGGTCACAACATCCCAGATGTGACAGGTTTGATGTGCCTTCACCTTCATTTAAAATCTGGCATCAGATGTGTTTGATTTAGGCCTTCCTTAAACAATACCAGTTCATAGACCATCACAAAACATGTTTGTGTTGAGATGGGAGATTCAAACATTGTCTCTCTCTATTTGCATGATGACTGAATGAGCCAGCCTTGAGAGCCGCTAGTTAATCTTCCTTTGGTCTTTAGTGGAGCGGCAGTATTTAGAGCATATGAGATGCCATCATTCAAAATGTTAACCATGTCATTTAGTGAACAGTCATAGCAATCAATAGATTTGATGATATCGCAGAACATTTTTTCAGACGTTTTATCTAGGAATCTCTTTTGAACCAGAATTTCCCCTTTTTTTCTCTGGTACAATAAAAAAGTGTTGACTTGATGACACGAGTGGCTACTTTACTATGTTGGACAAGATCAAAGCTGTCCAGTATATTCATCAACTCCATGGCTCTGATGTCATTACGTTTGTTAATATGAATTTTGAGGTTTCCACAGTAATTAATTAGTCATATTTTGTAATACTAAGTGATAACAAAACAGATAACTCCTTTAAAAATAGTGGTGAATGTTTTGGTGTTCTATAGACTGTTATGTTCATCACAGAATGACCTTACTTAATCTCTAAGGCCAGACTGGGTGGAGAGAACTGGTGGAGAGAATAGCAACGATCCCACCTCCTTTTTTTTTTGTCTTGAAGCACTGTAATGTTTATAGTTAGCAGGAGACGCTTCAATCAGTGTTGATAAACCATTTATGTCATTAAGCCATGACTCGACTAGAAATATACAGTGTAGGCTCTTTTCTGCTATGAAGTCTTTAATAAAAAATGTTTTGTTCACCAAGGATCTAACATTAAAAAGAGATAATTTCATCTGATGGGGTTCCCTGGCAGGAGAGGCAGTTGGTTGTTTATGAGTCCTGATGAATAGAAGAGTACCAGATGGTCTGTGGGGGCTACGTTTTGTTTGTCCATGCAGTCGTCTGTTATTAAGGATCACAGGTATGTATGAAGATGTATGGCTCCTGTCTGAAACAGCGAGAGTATTGATGACTGTGATTATTGCTGTATAATAGTTCATGAATATGCGTAGCCTTCAATGAAAGTGCTGGTGGGAGCCGAGGGGAGGTATTGAGGTGTTGTTGAGGAGACAGTGACATTCTTTGGACGCCTTGGATGATGTGTTGGAGAGGAGACAGGACAGGATGCTGATAACGGCGAGAGCTGGCTCCTTGCCCGGACGGCGTGTCCTTCGAGCTAACCTTATTTACATTTTGTGTTCAATAGCATGGTGTAGGTTTGCGCCCAGTAACTTTGCTCCGTTTAAATTTGGATGCATTCCATCATGCTTAAGCCGCTCTTGACAGTTCCCAAAAATATTTAAATTATCCATACATTTGATCCCAGGTTTCATACATTTATTTGCTAACTATTTAATAAGAGCTAAAAGCCTACTGAACGATTCAACTCTTCTACCCACTGTAGAAATCGTTCCTGAGATAAAAAACATGTTCTGTTTCAAATGAATCATCCAGTAACGAGGAAAAGTCATTTTTCAGAATCTCTGAACCAGTTTTCAGTTTCACGATGTCAAAAGACCTGGCGTGGATGATGATTTTAATATCATTGGGATGTGTAGATAATACACTTGGCAGCAATGCTGTTAGCTCTCACTGAGGTATCAGCTAAAGTTAGGTTTTCTGTTTTTGTCATTGTCTGGTTATAGAGTCACCAATCAAAATAGTGTCTGCCTTATCAGACGTAGAGTTATAACTGTTTATTCTTTCACTTGGCCACAGTGTTTTTTTTGTTTTTTGACTTTGGTTGGTCTTACTAAGGGATTAGTGCTACTTCTTTGACCTGTTCTTGGCTTGATGCGTAGTTAGTGTTTAAACACTATTCAGTTTGGATCAATGACTCATACGTGTTTTGTAGGGAGACAACGGGAGGAAGAGTGAGATCTAATGTTCTCTTAGGTGTCCTGCTGGGTTTTCCTCTTCGGCAGATGACATCAGACCACGTTCCATGATTTTGGCCTGGTACCATTTATATGTCAATGAGAGCCATCTGGCTTGGGGTCCTCAATGGTTAATCCAATGGCGTTGGGACACAGGCAGGGTAGCGTGTCCGCCAAGTCAGCATCAGTGTATTCCACATTAGATGTAGTTCCATTCATAAATATCTGTGTCTGTCCAGTAGCATTTGGTGGCTCAGCTAATACAGTAGCTACTACAGAGTCAATGAATTTCTCACACACTGATTTCATGAAGTGTTTCAATCGTATTTTCCAGCAGCATTATTTTCTCAGCCAGTCGACCACAGTCTGGGCAGCTGAATGCCTTTGTTATGACAGACATGGCTATCTCTTTGTAGTAGGCCCAAGGCCTTCAGACCATTTTCAAAAAATGTAATCCAACTTGTTGAATTTACATCTTGTGTGGTGGTGGTTTAAGATCCACAAATGTATTTTTCTTATTTAAGTGTATGGTGAGAGGCACACAGGGAGCAAGCAGAGGCAGATAGGCAGAAAGCTGATAGCGGAGCAGAGCAAAAGGAAACACGTCCACTCACATTTGCAGACTAAGCAGCATCTTACTAAGCTAACTAGGCCTACCATGATTTGAAAAATTCAAAAATATTTATAAATGTGCTTTTCTATCTGTAAACATAGACTTCTTTACTCATAACTTGAAGGTGTTTAAATATGCTATTTATATAAATGCTACTCATTTTTTTATAATTAGTAAAAAATTGGCTACTTATGGACCAAGGATGGAAAATGGACCAGGGGCCTCCAAGCCTCTGGCCAGATGAGGTGTAGCCCAAGACATCCAAAGGAAGTAGAATTCCAGGGCCTTCAGTGTGCAGAGCTGACCACTAGGTCCCCGGGTGCTTATTAGTGGGAGCTTACCACTAGGGTCCCCCAGACCCTTGGTGCTTGCAGTGTGAAGGCCCCCAGTCATCCAGGCTCTTTGGTGTTTAAAGGGTGAGCTGTCTACTAGGGCCTCTAGGTCACTGGGGCTTAAAGCATGGTCTGGACACTATAGTGGCCTGGGACCCTGGGTGCCTAAAGTGTGAGTTAGATCATTCTGCAGGACAGTGGGAGGATGTTATATTATGGCACACTGTTCATTTGATTGTTAGCTATTCTTTAATTGTATCCATCTGCCCATGTCATGCCCATTTCCCAAGATGCCCATAAGAAGCAGTTTGCTAACAGAAATGAATCAGGTATAGCTGCTATCTTTGCCAGTAAAAAAATACAATAATATATATATATATATATATATATTATAATAAAAATAATCTCATTGGGTTTTTAGCTTTAACATATTGAACTTGTGTATCAATCCCTGTAACCAGCTTTGATTTGTAGGCTACCTGCTATGTGGAATTAATTGTAACACCATAAGTGAAAAAAGGGATGCACACTGTATATTTCATGTAATACAAACATCTAACCAAACTAACATTACCACAAGCGCTATACTGTATATGTGGCCATGAACCATTAGTGGTTTTCCAATCCAGCCCACTTGCTTGTCTGCTGAAGTTGAATAGCCCTGGGTTGTGACGTGTTTGAAGAACAGATACACAGTTTTGGGGAACATATTTATTAGATACAAGATATCTTGAGTCACCACTAGGAGGAGCTCATGTCACACTTAGTGTGATGTGCATGTGCTGAACAAAATAGATTGGCTTTTACTATGAACAGAGCATTTACAATGAAACTTGTTAAAGTTTCCCAACCCTGATAATATACATAAATATTTAATAAAATACATATTATATAGTACAATGTATACACACAGACATATATTCTTGTGCAGCCACACAAACACACACAATGGAGGAGAGGCCTGTGTCCTGAGGGTTTATCACACCATTGGTACTGCGTACAATAATACTACAGCTATTACTAGTTTTTCTAATATCACTAATACACCTAATGCTACAAGTAGTAGTGCTGTTACCATGGTTACTGTTGCACATGGTTTATCCAGAGCTGTCAGGATTTATCACACAATCCAGAGTTAAGCCTGTGTGAATGTGTGTGTTTCCAAGTCTTCACTATAGAAATAAAACAGAAAGCTGGTGGTCAACATTATTACGTTCTTAACTAAATCATTACCACGCATATATTCAGCTTCAAAATGTATAGTCAGAAATCTGAACTTGACGCTCAAGAAAAATAACTATGCCACAGTGGCATAGTTTGGCCTTTACTCCGCCTTTTAAGTTCAAATATATTAATTTTAACTAATTTGTCCAGCCTACCCAGTTAAGGGATTTTCTCTGATCACAGGCTTCTAAGAATACACTTATACTAATGATACGAAAAACCTTAGTAGAATTAATAATAGAGTTACCATGCTCATGGGTGTATACATTCTCTCTTCTGACTCGACTTCCCTGACCCCTAATTGTAGTGAAAAATGCCTTTCCTCTCATGTATCTCATGTAATGTGTTTGCTGTATCCGACGTACATAACAAACTTGGAGAAAAAAGGTTCAAGGAAATTATGAGGAAAAAAAGGTTCTTGCATCAGGCCCATTGTTTCAACATTCAGTCTGGGCAGAAAACAATTCAGGAACCTCCACAGAAATTACTTATTCACAATAATATCAATAATAATAATGACCGAAAGGAGTTATCTGTGTGTTCCTGTGGCGATACAGTAAGAAAGATACTGAACTATAGTTTGGATAAAGGTTAAGACTCTAATTAATGTGCACTGTAAGTGATCCCAACATCCACCCTAGCTTCACCCCACAATGTTGATTTGAGAGCTGGCCACACATTTCAGGAGGAGACATAGTTAAATACTCTGGAGGAAATTACCCTGAAACACTACGATTAAAAAGCATAGCTACTGTCCCCACACAATAGGATATAAATATTACACAATCATACATAAACACATCATGACCATGTGTAGGATCCTATACAGCATACAGTATTTCAAACTCAAAATTCACTACAAACATCCCTGTAAAATGTCCAGATGCATTATGGGATGAATTTGTTTCACTTATTTGCCAAATCCCTGTGTTACAGAGCCCCCTAGTTAATAAAATAATTTTACAATCTCGTTCATATAAATATACAGATTTGTGGCGACTTGCTAGCAAGCTGTGGTATTGCTATGATTCAACCATATGCTGTTCTGACATTTTTCATAATATGTTGTATATGTGAGAAATGACATTGGCATTACTACAGCAATGTGGTCCACCAGAGGAAAGGCATCACTAACTAAGAATATAAGCGTCCTCACTGAACCATGCAGTCTACAGCAGCTTGAAGAGGACCATACGCTCCTTACATACGGTGAGCTTGGCTGTAGGTGTAATTTAAACATGATTGATTGCATCTTAAAGTGCCACTTTCTGTGAAGTGATCCACTTGTGCTGGAGGCCTGGATTGAAAAAAACCCTCTAACTATTGTCCGGCTCTTATCAGCAGCTACCGGAACATTTGGTCAAGGTTATTGCTGCTAAACCAGTTTTCACCAGATACTTAATCCAAATAGCCTCAGACTGAACGCTCAAACAAACTGTTGAATAAATACTAAAAACATCACACACAGTTCAGTTTACTAGTCCACTTGGTTGCTCCAGAGACTCGGTTGTCATCTTTATTCCTCCGTGTCAGAAGGTAGTCCTGGTGGAGTCAGAGCGCAGAGGACTGCTTGATGCTGTGGAAGGACACACGGCTGGGAGAGGTTGGGATGGACACGCGAGCCACACGGCTCCGGAGAGAATGATGATCCTGCCAGCGATGCCAGCGTTTCCGAACAGCAGAGCGCACCTGTCCCACAGAAAGATGGATGATCATTTTTATTAGACTACTAAAGGTCTGGTGTGGTGCTCGTCTGTCCACACATTTACCCTGCATGTGTGTGTGTGTGTGTGCGCGTGTACGAAAGAGAATAATCCTTTGTATTATTTTCTGAAGACTTTCAAGTGTCTAAAAATTACTTCTTCTGTCTGATAATCTCCCCTTTTCTGGCTCCCAGACACAAACACACACAGGGACACACATATGAATGTATACACACACACACAAACACACCCCTTCTAATGTATTAGTGATTGACTCAATGCAATGAGAGATAAGGGAAGGAGAGGAGATGAGGATCGAGGAGCGCAAAGTAGGATAACTCACCTCACTGTTTAAAAAGCAGTAAAACACTGAAACAAAGAATCCCTGAAGGGAGAGGTAGACACACAGAGAGAGAGTTTAGTGTTTTAATTAAGCATATGGTACTTTCACCATTAGCATTTAAAAGCTAACACATATTGATCATACTTTATAGGCTATTGGGATAATGCTACTGAGGCATTAAGCAAGTTGCATTATAGATTAGAAACACTGTAACCCTTTACCCTTACCCTTAACAAAAGAACTGACAACATTAGCTCATCATTTAACCCTTATCTACAGCCCCAAAACCCTTCCAATTAATTTGTCATTAAGCATTTTTGTTCCTAAATCGTAATGTTATAGTGAGAGCAATTAGTATTAAAGGTGTAGTAAGTGATGCTTTACAAAGATGGCTGATATTTGAACTCAACATCAAAACCCATGCACCTCTCCCTTCAATGCTCCATCAGAAGCTAAAGAGCTGTGCAGGAACACTGGAGTTACTTTCAGCACACACAGAGAATGGAGAGTGAGCAGATATTCACAGAATTTGACAAAAGCTGTATTGGATTAGAATATTTTACCGCTTACTTTCAGGGCTACCCTGTCCCACTTTAGACACTACTTGTACACAGCTAATTGTAACAAGCCTAAACAGGCTTGTTTGGGCTCCAGCAACTGTCCCCCATGCATCACCAATGCAGAAGCATACAGACCTAAGGCACACATGGCCCATGTCCTTTGCTTTCACTAAGACCGTTACTACAGAACAATACAATTGTTTCATGTTATTAGGGTGATTTTTCACTAGATAGGCACTTAAAGTACAGCACAATTAGCAATTCAATTTATTGCAGTGTTGGTTATTGATATCACAGGATATCACATGGTGCAGTTGGAAGAGCAGGGCAACGCGATCAAGAAGTCACTGGTTTGAACCCTGCTAACTCCTCACCAAGTGTTGAAGTCCCTGAGCGAGACACCTAACCACTCCCATTGGTTGAATGGAGGCATGCATGGCTGACATCACCATCGGTGTGTCAATGTGTGTGTGAATGGGTGAGGCAATTCTGTACAGCACTTTCAGTGGCCTGTAGCTTAGAAAACCTATATTTAAATGCAGTCCATTTACCACTTAAATCATCCTGATAAGAGATTGTGGCAATGTGGAATCAAAACAAAGAAACAAAGAAAGAGTTGATTGATCTGAGGGGAAAGGTAGACATACACCAATTCCAAATGTTTTTGATTGGTTCTGGTTTTTATAGTAAAGGCTTCACAATTTATTTGATCTAGGTCATTTAGATGCATAACTATTTTGTTTTAAATTAAGCTCTGCTAACACTCACTTTCTTCACCTTTTAGTGTTACAAGACAGACTGATAAAAATAAGCCACACAGCTTACTCTTTTCAGTGAGACAACAATATTATGACAATAGCACACTGCAGACTTTTAACATCTATCTATAGAACATTGCAGACATGTTTCACATCAGTAGGCTATAAAATGAGAACTAGCCAGAACTAGCTGGTCCTATATTGCTAAAGTAATTTGGGTGTATAAACCTAAGAAAGTTTGCCGTATATGCCTGCCCCATCTGTGTAAATATGATTGGCACATATTCGCCTATATATAGACTGATTGCAGATCAGCATCGAGAAGTGAAAGCTAGAGTGAAAACTAGACAAATCCAGTCATTGTCTCAAGCATTCCAAACCCCATCACTTCTGTGTCCACACATTGTAATGACACTTATGAATTAGTGGTAGGCATGGGACGATATGAAAAATGCATATCACGATTATCCTGACCAAAATAATTGCGATAGATGATATTATCGCGATTCTTTCTTATATTATTATTAAACTCTTAAAATAGCATTAATTATGTGGAATCACTTTAAATTTTTTGTTATGAAACAATCATTTGTATTATCATGACCCATATGTACTATATATTTTTTGTGTGATTCTTTTTGTTTTGAAACCAGTATTTCAACACAATGGGCAAGCCGAGCCTTCAGCCATGGTGGTGATTGACTAGAAAGCAGGCTAATAAATCAATTAGTAAATCAGTACAATTGGTACTGTACACATGAGCTAGACAGTTTTTTTAGGTCACTTGTGAGACTATTGTGAGGATATTCATGACAATAATGGACATTCACCACAATACGATTATCGTCAGTATTTTTATCGCGATTAACGATAATATCGTATATCGCAAATCGTATATCGTCCCATCCCTAGTCAGGGGTGTCAACGCGGACCTGGAAGGACTCCAGGATTGAGTTGAAGTAGATGAAGACGAGGCCGGCAAGCTGGTCCTCTCCTCCTGGGTTGACGAAGAACAGCATGTAGGTGATTCCTAGCAGAGGAAGAAGAACCAACGTGGCCTTCACTGCCTTCCTACAGTAGAGACCATTAGGCAGACAGATAGCATCAGACACACAGGCCACAAGAAATAGGGGTCATTAGACACAGTACAGAATATTAAAGACAAGTGAGCAAAAACTATTAGTGACCTGGTAAGACCAGTGTCCACAATAGACAATAGACAGTAGAGACAAGACAATATACACAATGGACCCTTTTCACAGTGCCACTAGGGAAAACGCAGGCTACTCACAGTCTACTTCATTTAGGTTCCAGTGCACCAGCGTCAACTGCTTTCTAGATCGCTTCACTAGTTATGTCTTTCCTGGTGCACTGGCATAATAACATAATTAGGAGCTTCAGCTGGTTAACCTACTTAGACATCTCATTGAAAATCGTCCATAGAAACAGACTACGCTCAGTGGAGACACGGTAAGGTGTAGTTAGTCACAGTAGAGACATTGTAGCCTACACACTACAGGCACAGGAAAGAAAGTGGTTGCTAGGAGACAGGTGGGTCTGTACCTGTATTGGATGGTTTCTGAGGTGGTTGATGCTCTGAGCTTTGTCATCAAAATCCTCACAATATTAAAGAGGAATACAAAATTGATCTTGAGGAGAAGAGAGAAGAGTACAGGAGGGGAAACAAATTAGGCGAGGAGAAAGGTAGAAGACGATGGAGAAAAAGTACACATGATTGATTGCTTGAGGTCGAAGTACATACACAGAAAAATGAGGTGTTAATGAAAAATGCAGGAGAAAGTGTTACTATAACTCTAGAAATAGCGAATCTAACTAAAGTTAAATATGTTTGATTTGACACTCCTTCAACAAAGTGTTTAAAAAGAGTGTTAAACTACTTAGCCTGTATTGATCTATCCAACTCGTAACAGAGTTAATAACATTCCCCTCCCCTGTTCCGCTCACTAAGTTTGAAAATATCTTGTTCACCAGTTTAACTGGTTCCAGTTTAACTGGTAAACAGGTAAACTGGTGGAAATTAAGTATTTTACCAGTAACACTAGGATCATGGGGCCTTGGTAGATGTAGTCAGTATAGACACCTGCTCGCTTTCCAAACCAACACCTATAAAAACACAAAGACAAATGGGTAAAACATTATTGATTTAGTACATAATGTGATCACAGAATGGCATCCTATTAATGCACTCTGGTTACCTATCTGGTAAGTTCATGGTGTCCTAGAAGCATGCATTTTATTTTATGAAACTACATTTTGTGGAAATATTATATAATATGCATTGTGTTTATTACATTTGTTTTAAATAAGGAATTTGCTGATGTTTGATTACGGACCAAACATTGCATCAATAATTTTTTCCAAACAATTTTATGACGCCTTAGTCTATATACAGTATGCAGCACTTTGCTCAGCACACAGAAGAATAAATTATAAGGCTTTGTTATTTCTTAACAAAAGTATTAACATGGAGATTGGTGTCTTTGGCCAAGCTAGCTGAGACAGTGGGGCCACTGCTGATCGGCCACAAAAACAGTGAGCTGAGCTTTTATTAACATGGGTATATTATTGTGCTTTTCCACTGCTGGTACCAGCTCGACTCTACTCGCCTTGCCTCACCTCTACCCACTTTAGGGAGCTTTTCCACTTGCATAATATCAGCTCTACCTGACTCTACTCACTCAGTTGTAAATGGTCGCCATAGCGACGGCGCTGTTTGAACTACTCCTGCAGTAATTCCGTATACTTTTAAATTTTATTTAACATGTCTCTACCTTGTGTGTGCAGCCAGCAGTTCATAGACATCCTGGTCAACCTTCACTTCATGTGAATTGCCCTGTCCAGCTCTCAGTAGATAACATGAATTATGACGTCGACATCCGAGAACAATCTGCACTTGCTCAATTGATCACGCTGTGGTTTTGCATTTTGCCATTTAATAAAAGGTTAATTAAAAGATGCGGCTGCAGTAGTTTGCTGTTTGTCCGTGTTGCGCAATGACGATTTAATCTCGCTTGGAACCCAAACAGAGCAGGTACTAGAAACACTACCTGGTACCAGACACTGTCCCAACTTTTTCCCAATGGAAAAGCAAAAAAAGATAGTCAAGTTGAGTTGAGTTGAGCTGGTACCAGTGGTGGAAAAGGCCCATTATGGCGCTTTTCCATTGCTGGTACCAGCTCGCCTCGCCTCGCCTCTACTCGCTTTAGGAGCTTTTCCATTGCATAGTACCAGCTCAAATCGACTCAACTCGCCTCACCTTTTTTGCTTTTCCATTGTGCAAAAGTTGGGATAGTACCTGGTACCAGGCACTTTTTCTAGTACCTGCTTTGTCCAAGTTCCAAGCGAGCTGAGGCGATACCAAAATATGACGTGACAACAATGAATTCTACTGATTGGAGTTAGAGACATTTTACAAAAACATTTTTTTTAATGATTACCGATCTACTGCAGGGGTGGTTCAAACAGCGGCATCGCTATTGCGACCAGGTACAACTGAGTGGGTAGTACCTGCAATGGAAAAAGACCCGTGCAGAGGCGAGTAGAGTCGAGTAGACCTGATACTATGCAATGGTAAAGCTCCCTAAAGCGAGTAGAGGAGAGGCGAGTCGAGTAGAGTTGAGCTGGTACTAGCAATGGAAAAGCGCCATTAGAGCACAATGCTGACGACTAGCACAGTGGTTCCCAATGTTAGGTTCTCAAAGTTTCAGAGTCTCTGGCACTGTTATTTTGGGAGTCAGGTGCTGAAAGGTTTGGGAACCACTGGATTAGAGGTTATGTTAAAACGAAATGTAACTATGTTATTGCTTCCTTTCAATTACTTACTTTTCATTGTCATAGTAGAGCTTGCCTATGGCCCAGGCTACTATGATTGGAAATGGAATACCTAGACAGGCAGACAGAAAGATAGACAGACATTTAGAAATTCTACTACTCCATAAAAGACTCTGGGTGTGAAATGTTAAGCACATTTCATTCTGGAAAGCAACATGTTCTTTTCATTGTAACAGAAAGAAACACAGTCAAAAAGACTGTACATACATAAAACACCACTCTACATACAATACAGTTTAACAGCACTTCAAATGTATCCTTATTTGTTTGTAACACATCCACAGGTTCATGTGTTAATGAACAAATCTTGAGAGTGTAAGGGACCACAATCGCTGTAAGACATGGCCAAGTGCAAGCGTGTAAAAACTGAATCAAAGTGGACCCAGAGTAGAACCCTGAGCAACATCTAATAATAATAATAATAATAATAATAATAATAATAATAAACTTTATTTGTATAGCACCTTTCATACACAATGTGCAACTCAACGTGCTTTACAGTTAAAAACATCTGAACAAAGGATGAAGGGATAAAAAAGACTTAATAAATTAAGTCTTAAAAATAAAAAACATAAAAATGAATTTGCTACAAATACTGTGTTCTCAACCAGACATTACTTTGTGTGTATGTGTGTGTCTTCGTGCATGCCTCCTTACACCAGCCAATGCAGTAGAACATCCAGCGCTGTAGTTTGTCAGTGGAGTAGGTGAGAACTACAGCGGTGTGAAGGTAACAACCTTCACCAAACATCCAGAAGAAGTTTGTTACGTGGAAGTAATTATAGGCTGCTGTAACACACCTACACCACACCTAGGAGAGGAAATAATAGTTAAGGTGGAATAAAGTGTGTGTGTGTGTGTGTGTGTGTGTGTGTGTGTGTGTGTGTGTGTGTGTGCGCGTGTGTACACTTGTGTGTGTGTGTGTGTGTGTGAACCATGTGACTATAGTGTGTTTACCGTGTTGTTAAGGTGGACAGTTGGGTTCATGGTAAACTGAATAATAAACCAGGTGGCATTTCGAAGAATAAATGCTGAAATCAGATTCCAGTGAATAATATTCCTTAAACAACGGATGCTCCTAACAGACAGAGAGGCAGAAGTGTAGGAAAAATTGATGAGTTAGATGTTCAATCAGAATCAACTTTTTACGGTTACAGTAGATTTCAATTTCCATTGAGAGTTGAAACAATTTAGACTTGTGAATAACTAAACCAAGAAAATAAAATACAGACACAGGCAGGCAGACACACTGAATGACAGTCAGGCAGCTACAAGCAGGCATATGGGGGGTGACTTGAACAGGTAGGCAGACAGACCGGTACCTCAGTCGGAGGAAGAGGATGAAGGCCACCAGCAGGGCCGTCAGAGACACACAGTGTCCCAGATAGTTTATAATGACGGCCACCTGGTAGTGGAACCTGGACTTCTTCTACACACACAAACACAAACACACCGACAAACCAGAAACATTGTTATTGCTGTTATTGTAGATTGTTGTTCCATATTTATTTATCTATCTCCCTCTATTCTTTCTTTTTGTCTGTTAAGTGTTGCTGTGTGATTGGCTCGCTGCCATTTCTGACATCCAATCACAGAGAAGCAGGAAATGGGTGGCATTTTTTCTCAGCAGGGGGATAAACAGCTGTTACATGACAAGATACAAGCACGCACACACACACATACATGCACACACAGGCATGCATGAACACTTGCAAAACAAACAGGCTTGCGCATACCCACCCACCCACACACGCACTGATGCTGAGATTAAATCAGCCTGTACCATCTGGATGCTGTTCTGACACTATCATCATCTGCATGTATGTATGTGTGTGTATGCGTGTGGGTGAGAGAGAGAGAGAGAGAGAGAGAGAGAGACAGAGAGAGAGAGAGAGAGAGAGAGAGAGAGAAAGAGCGAGGGAAGAGTGGTCTCTCTATTCTAAAAGCCTGTACAAGTAAAGTACATTATCACACTAATATCTTCTCCCTCCTCAATTCTCTTCCTGAGGTCATGACCTTGCAGGGCAATGAAATGTCATGGTGCTGAGCCTTAAGACTCCCATGATGCAACAGGAAAGTGTTTTTATCTACACTAGTCGCAGAAGGAAAGGGAGACAAGAGAGACATGCTAGCTAGGTAGCCTATCACATAGCTAGTGCTTCTCGTGTATTCAATAACAAGAAAAACTCGTTGATGGTCTGATGGCTTTCCACTGTTAAGGCTAAAGTATACTACCAAACATGAGGCCTCACGCAAACTATACAACATTTTATCTTCTTGTGGAAACTACATTGTCTATATGACAAACTGCTAGCACGACGCTGGGGTAATTAACAGATTTGCTGAAGAGAAATGTTTTAATATTTAAGTAGACAAGGGCATTTCCTTACAATCAGCAATCTTTATAACAGCGGCACAAACGGTTACTTGTGCACAATATTGGAGTAATGAAAAGATTAGTTAGATAATATTTTGTACACACGCTTAGAACACTAAGCAACAGTGTTTACACTCTATTTATAAGCTTAGGGCATCTATTTCCTGATTGGTCAGCAAATACACCTTGCCTGTCAATCGTTCAGACAGAGCTTCATGTTTGTAAATGGGCCTCTCAACGACAGGAGGAGCAGGTCGGTATTTGGGTTGTTGATTTTCAAAATGTATACTCTCAAATCCTACCTACTATAGCGGCTTTAAATTTGTAGTATTAATGTAGATTCAAGATGCAAGATTCTATTAAACAGAGCAATATATCATTTTTAAGCCTGATTAATTAAATGTATTAACAATTCTGAAACTGTCACATTATTTGAGTCATCATCTGATCGAAGTGTTTATTATGTAACAGTTTGTTTGCTCAGCTTGTGACTCAATTTGTTCAAGAAAGGACAGACTGCAGCCAGAAGACAGTCATAATGTCATAATAATTATCAAACAAAAAAATTTCTAGAAGTCTCAAACAATAAATACAGTAGTAAGATATTTATCTTACACATTACTACTATATTTGTTGTTTTAAGCAATATCATTCCAATGTCTAACTCATGTTGTACATTTTATTTTCCCATTTCTGTTTCATTTGGTTGCACGTAAGATGCCATGACTGTCTGTCTGACTTAGCAGAATGTTCTTGTTACAAAGCTGTAGCAAGAAACATTAAATTACATGACCAACACACTGGATAATTGTTAATTAATGATTGTTGAAATCATGAATAAAATCAGATATCCAATTTCTGTAAACCATTTACTCCTGTTGCTTCCTTATGTCAATATGAATTCCTAATTAAAGACAGGGTTAGTTATTCGCTAACACTTGCTAACTTCCATAAAAACAATATCCCTCCACAGTGCCACCTCACACATTGTGTAGCAAAGTACAGTACTTAATACAAGTACATAGTACTATGGCTTTGTTGTTGTGAGCGTTGTGAGTCACTTAGTTTATGTTCCTATCTACAGAGCCATGGCTGGGTAGAAGTACCAGATTCCTTTTTCAACACGTAAACAGAACGTTAAGCTAGCGAAATGTGAAGAGATATTTGTTGAATTTGACAAAAAAGTGTATTAACTTACAATTAGCTTGCAATAGCTGACTGTACCTTAAAGCAGTTTAAGAAAAATTCCATTCTGCTTTATCGTCACATAGAGTATAGTGTTTCTGTAGGCAAATAATATAAATCAATTTGAGATAAACAAAATTAAATTAACAAACACATTTATATATATATATGGCAAATATATTTTGCATATTTTTTGATAAAGTGTCATTTTTAGGCCTAGCTGGTGGCATTTCTATTTCCATTCTGGCCGGTTGTGCCGCAATGTGGGATTTGTTTACTTGGAAGATTCATTCACATGAAGCCCTGGCAGGTTGGCAGTGAAATGGAGCTCTATTGGCAATCTGTCATTGGAAGGTGCACTGTGTACCGTGTGTTTGTGTGTACTGTGGAGGGGAAGAGGAGAGGGCACTCACAAGAACAATGATCTCCGTACACTGGGAGTAGTTCCCTCTCGGAGACCACGTCCCATTATAGAGACACTCTCTGAACACACTGTCTGGACAAAGGTACAGGGAGAAACCAATGTGAATTATTCATCTCACCATCTTTAGAGAAGTGGAGCTTAGGAGGAGAGGAGAGGACAGAGGTGGAGAAAACAGCAGAGAGAGGAGGGCAACAGGAGAGTGTTGGAAAAGGACCCGAGGAGTAGTGACGGATAGAGTCAGAGACCAGTGACGTAGGAAATCACCAAAATATCGGTACAGTCTATTTGCAGAAACCTAGCATTCCTGCTAGCCTGTTCAGCACACTCACTTTGCACCAGCAGGTCTGCAGCAGAGATCAATACAGCTCCATGTATTAGCTGATCTGCTATCTAATTAGCCAGCTAGCTCAATAAGTCAGTCAATATGCACCAACTGGCTGGCTAGCAGCTAGCCTATTTAAGGTCTCTTCTTAATGAGACCTTATTGTGTGTTTTTGACGTGTGTCTGCGTGTGTGTGTTTGAGTTTTTATGATTGTGTGTGTGTGTGTGTGTGTGTGTGTGTGTGTAACTGTTCAGATTAATTAGAGCTTTTACTCGTTTATGTGACTCATCAGTGTGAACCAGCTGGACAACACATAGGAACAGGCACGGGCACACATATTGAACATAGGGGGTTAAATTAATACTTTAACCAAAATGATAATTTTATGAATTAGCCACCCCTCAGGAATGCTGGAAGAAAAGTTGTATTCTCATCCCATCAAAGTGAAGGTAGTGCTTACACTTTTCTGACACATTAAAAGTAAGAAATCTGAAATTTAAATACCAAAATAAAATAATAAAAAAATGAGAAAATTACACTCTTAATTTGATAGCGACTTCACATTAGCAATGAAGATGTCAATGATGATTCAAGTGATTCATGATTTTGGCAGGTGGTTTTGATTTTAGCTGGTTGCTATGGCAATGATGCTGATTATCATAGCAATACATGAATTACCATGGCAGCAAGAGATGCAGTTCAGTTACAATTAAATGTCACTGGTGTCATGTAACATGAATGGTATGTGCGTGTGTGTATGAGTGACAGAATATATGCACATATTGTGCCATAGTGAAAAAACCCTGACAACATCTTGGTGCCACAATGAAATGGTTTCCCTGCCGAAATAATGCAGTGTTCGCCTGTGTATCTCAATAATACTACACTGCACACACCCAGCTAAAGTTGATATTTATAGATGTACTGAAGGGGGCCTTTTAAGCTCACTGCGATGTTGACTACTACCACTGCTAATAATAATCATAATTACTGTAGTAATAACACGTGTATCAATGGGTCCAAGGCTGTGATTTAGAAATGTAATGCCTGTTCTTACTGTTTGTGTTGTAGAGGATGCCGTTGAACCTCTCTGGACATGGCCGAGACACCATCTGTCCTGCTGAGCTACGAGGCCAACAGGTTCCAATCATATCAACCGACAGCTCACAGTACACCCCTACAGGCAGAAAAACTGTCAGTCGCATATGTTGACATTGACAGGTTTTCAGTAAAGGTAATACAAGCTAAATCAACATCTAAACAGGAAATTCAATAAATATTCTATATAAATAGAAGAAACTACAGTAGTGAGTCTGAGGGTCAAAACACAATTTAATTGCACAAAACACGAAGACGAATTGGAGAATACAACATTTAACTCATTTAACTGGAAAGGCCTACTTACACAGATCGTTTTCGAGTTAAATGCATTTTCATTCCATTTGTGAATATGAGATATGTCAAGTCAAGTTTCCTTCATAAAGCCCTTAATCATATGTGTCTCAAAGGGATTTACAATCCAAATTTCACATGAACCATGGACAACAACCCCTTAACCTGCTCCTCCCCCCTGGCAAGGAAAAGCTTCCATAAAAACCACATGGGAGGGCTTTTAAAAATGTAACAAACATCTCATGTAAAAAAAAAATCTGTAAAAAACAACAAAACAACAAAAGAGCTCTCAGATGGGAACTGGCTCTCTCATTCACTTAAAGGGGCCGGCGAGTTTTCAAACAATCCATCAGATCTAAATCAAACAAAAAAAGCCTCATTCAATAAGTCAATCAGCTCTGACAGTTTCCTCCACTCACAATTGCGGCTTTATTTTAAATTTACATTGACAGCATTTAGCAGACACTTAGTCAAACCAACTTAAAATCAGTACATTTGTCAATATATAGTAGAACATGTCATACACCAGTTGTCAAGCAACCATTATTCTGTTAGCAAAATGACAGCATGTCATCAGGGCTAACTTAATTATACATTTTACAAATTTACAACATACATTATCTGTTAAACAATATCTAATAACATACAATTCCCAGAAAGAACTGCCAAAAAAGTGCTACATTTTTTAAGAGCTTAACAAAGACGGCAGAAAATGTAATAAATAAATACAACATTTTAGAAGATAGTGGAAGTGAAAGATAGAGCTTTTGTTAATGTAAATCCTATTAATATACTGTAAAGAATATTGAGATCAGTGGCGATGTGTGAACATCAGTTTATGTCCAGCAATCTTTAAATGCATTTTGTATCTTCTTCTTAGTTACCTGGGGGTCACTATTTATATTTTTATATTAATTAAGGTGTTGTCACAACATAACGGTTACAGGCTATAATGTACAGCTTCATTTTATAAGGATTTATAACCTTTTGAACACATGAACTTCCAGGACTCCGGATGAAAACTTCATAATAGTTTAAGTGTAACTGCAACCTAAAATTTTTTTGAGCTGTAAACTAAATAATATGATTGATATCAATGCTGGGGATAACATTGACAAAATTCCCGTTTTTATAAAAATCTGCATTTTATGGGCTAAAAACAGAACTACATGTCTTTAAAATCACCCCAGGACCTGGCTGATTTTCACCGGTACACTTAGTACTGAAGGAATGTGATTTGGTTATTCAACAATTATAGTTATTGCTTTCAGCAGTCATATCATACTTAATTTACCACTTCAACTGAATTTCCTGTGAATTTCCATCTCATGCCTAAATGTCCCACTTGGTCACATACAAAAGAGTGCTTAATGTACATGTATTGCCGATTTCAACCACAACGAGCAGTTGTCCTGTAGAGACTGGCTGGCAGCATATTGCTATGTCATTGTATTCCCCGATACCCAGCTGTGTCTGCAGCTTAAGCAGCGAAAGTCTGCACCCTCAACCAACTAATTAGGTTGGACACAACCAAATTAACATTACCTATTGGGGTGGCAATCATTCTTTCCCCTTGTTATCTTCCCAGTGCTGTCCTGTAACTTACTATGAAACAGACTCCTTTGTTTGCCCAGAGATGTGTGGTGGAACTTTGTGAAACCATACAGTTTGGTTTCTTTTTCTCCTACTCCAATACTTTTTTTAAACTCAGAAACTGCTAGTTTTGGGCTATTTACCTTGTGGGTAGTGCATACTGTCACACAACAGCTTTCAGGATGGTTTACATTTTTTGTAGAAGACAGATATTACATTAGCTTAGTCATTCAAGTCACTGATAACCGTTTCCTCCCTGGTGGGCGTGGTTTCAATGTTTTATATTAATAATAATAATAATAATTACTGTATATTTGGTGAGGACTTTACATTATATTATGTTTTCCTTTTGTTTAAGGGGCTGGGGTACTCTCCAGCCAAAATCTTTTACATCAGGGAATGGGGATTTAAACTGGTTCTTTAACAAGGATGGATAAATTAATGTTATTAATAATGTAGTTGAAATACATGTTCAAAATTAGCACTGCGGAGCCTATTTCTCATGGTCATCTCATTCATGAAAATGTAATGTAGTGTCTGCAGTTTCAGAAATTGCAAGGTTGTGCTCAGACATACACTATATTGCCAAAAGTATTGGGACAACCATCAGAATAATTGAATTCAAGTGTTTCAATCACTTCCATGGCCACAGGTGTAAAAAAAATCCAGCACCTAGGCATGCAGACTGCTTCTACAAACATTTGTGAAAGAATAGGACGCTCTCAGGAGCTCACTGAATTCCAGCCTGGTACTGTGATAGGTTGCCACCTGTGCAATAAGGTCAACTGTTAGTGGTATTATAACAAAGTGAAAGTGAATGGGAACAACAGAAAAAAAATCACATAGCGGGGTCAGCGCAGTCCCAAAACATTTGACAATATAGTGTAATTTCAACAGATTGAAGACATCCTCAATAAGGGTAGTAATTTTACAACCTTCCCAACAGATGTCCAGTTAATTTTGGTCAGCTGTCTGCATATATCTCTGAGCTGCACATAGGCTGGTGACAGAGAATAATTAGGTGGACCATCAGAAGCCCAGGGACTATGTGATGGGCTTACTATGTGGTTGTTCCATGCACTTCATGAAGCTCCTCCTACATAAAGTGTCAATATCCTTTTACATAAAGTACATAGTGTAAAGGGGTTGTAAAAGCATATAGATTGAACCCTGCAAGATTGTACATGACTATATTTTAAGTATGGATGTAGAAAATGCTTTTCCCTCTTAACTTTTGTATTTATCAATTTCTTTGAAATTTAATTTAGAGTACGTAAATGTAATATAATAATAATAATGAACTTTATTTGTATAGCACCTTTCATACACAATGTGCAACTCAACGTGCTTTACAGTTAAAAACATTTGAACACAGG
>JAODTR010034384.1:4883-19390 GCA_025399935.1 Amblyopsis rosae | reverse complement strand
CTATATGCTACGTGGTACAGGCTATATGCTACGTGGTACAGGCTAAATGCTACGTGCTATCTGCTATATGCTACGTGGTACAGGCTATATGCTACGTGGTACAGGCTAAATGCTACGTGCTATCTGCTATATGCTACGTGCTACGTGGTACAGGCTGAATGCTACGTGCTATATGCTACGTGCTACGTGGTACAGGCTAAATACTACGTGCTATCTGCTATATGCTACGTGCTACGTGGTACAGGCTAAATGCTACGTGCTATCTGCTATATGCTACGTGCTACGTGGTACAGGCTATATGCTACGTGCTATCTGCTATATGCTACGTGGTACAGGCTATATGCTACTTGGTACAGGCTAAATGCTACGTGCTATCTGCTACATGCTACGTGGTACGTGCTACAGGCTATATGCTACGTGGTACATGTTACGTTGTACATGCTATGTCCTACATGATACAGGCTACATTCTACGTGCTAACATGTCATCAGTAGCAATAACAATAGGGGTACAGACATACTATTACAGAGAGAGAAAATTAAGGCTGTGGTTTTCAAAGGTAGCTTCGACACACTTGGAGCCTAAGTGACTGAAAATCACTGTAATCGTTACAATTGGGTAGGCCAACTCCGGGGCTCGAATCCACAACCTTCTGGCTGGTAGCGGAACAGCCAGACGGCTAGATCACATACTGATACCTCTGATATATCTATGAACAACATGTGCACCATTTGAAATATGAATTCAGTGAGGTTATTTAATGACGTTAAAATGATCTTGCCAAAGCAATTGCTGTTATTTCTACGGGAAAGGGGGCTTTTGGGAAAACGGCGCAGATGAATTGCAGAGCTAGCACGCGGTTGGTGACCGCCCAGTTGCCTTGCAAACGCATTAGACAGCGACACCTCCCCCTCCCCGTTTCTCCCCCCACCGGGCGTTTCCTTGACTCCCGCGCACCTACCAGCATCCCCAGTGTCCCGCGTAAGCGGCGAGACGACGGCATGCGCGACCACATGACGGGCTGCGCGCGCAGCGAGGGCTACTACAAGATCGACAAGAAGGACAAGATCAAGTACCTGCAGAGCACCCGGCTGCTGCTGGACGAGCCCCCGCTGGACACCCAGGTCAGCCGCGCAGTCGCCGCCTGCCGCCACTAGGGGCGGGCAGTAGCACCTCGCCATGCCTTCACACAGTTGTTCAGAGAACAGCCTAGTTTAGCATATTAGCTAGTATACGTTGTGAGAATATGGTGAAACGTGAAGACATAGCGAGGTGGTGCATACATACGCAAATAACCTAGTTTATTGTTTTCTAAATTGTAGATGTCACGGAAAATACAGATTTTAATTCATGTTATTATTATTTCCTAAAAACATGCTATTATAATTTTGTCTTTTTTTACTGTGATGTTGATGTTAAACAGCATATTTAAGGAAAGTCATATTAAATTATACTGTGTATTACAATTCAACAGTTTTCCTGGAAATCTATTTAATTTTGGTGACTGTGTGTGCGTGCCTGCATGTGCACGTGTGTACCTGCAGGGCATGAGCATCCCTGCGCAGGTGCACGCCTCCACCAGAGCTGGCTCCGAGAGGCGCTCTGAACAGCGCCGCCTGTTGTCCTCCTTCGCCTGTGACAGCGACCTGCTGAAGTTCAACCAGCTCAAGGTGCAGTGGGCCTACACACACACACATGCGCCCTCGTGTGGCGACTATCAGTATTACACTGGATTGACGCCACACTACTTGATGAATGTATACAATGTGGGAGTGCCTGTTTGCCTGGACACATTGTTTGCTTTCACACACTCGCACTACAACAGGGCTAGAACAGGAAAACAGGCAGTTGACGTTTATGTCGGAGTCGTCCTGTATCTGTTTTTTGAAGGACAGGCAAAAGGGGGAGGGGCTTGGGGTCAGTTAACCGTCCTGCAAGTTTTCCCTTTGCCTGGGGGGGAAGAACAGATGAAGGGGTTGTCTGTTTCCACTTGAAACGTGGGCCTGTGCAGCCCTCTGAGGCTATTGACCTTATTCACCCTGAGCCATCTTGTTGTCACTATATCATCAGCTGTGGTCAGAATTAGATGTTCCACCGTGTGCGTGACATCAGATGAAGATGGCCGCCGTGTGAATGAGGTCAATAGAACTAACCATGCACACACAGGGATCTGGCCTGACTCTGCTCTGTCTCGCCTTCTGCCTGCGTAGTTCCGCAAGAAGAAGATCAGGTTCTGCAAGTCCGGCATCCACGACTGGGGCCTGTTCGCATTGGAGCCTATCGCCGCCGACGAGATGGTGATCGAGTACGTGGGCCAGAACATTCGACAGGTGGGTTTACTGTTTCTGTTGGTGTGACCAGGGTGTGGCAGTCACCCGCCACGGCTGCACCCTACAGCCAGCCGTCGGTCAGACCTTTACAACGTCAGCCTGGTTACTTGCGTTTCAAGATGGTGCTAGAGCTAGCTGAGGCGATCCAAACTATTCTAGCACCGTCGATTATTTCCACTGTCCAAATAGTTTAAAGAAGAACCAGATGTCGACGCCCAGCGGGAGGAAACGTCTGCGAACAATTCCCAATGGAGCGTGGCCAGACCAAAGTGAATGTAGTGTGGTAACACCAGGTTATATTGTTACAGCAGTGGGTCTCAACTCTGTGGGCCAGGACCCCGGTGAGGATCATCAACCTAGGGTCCGTGGTGATCCTTGATCTAGTATGGTTGTATCTCTGATTTAAATTGTAGGTTTATTTTTATTTTAATCCACTGCGTTTATAACCTAAACGTTGTTGTAAATGCAGTTCTAAAACGCACAGACACCACCATATGTATACAGTGTGTGTATCATAACAGCTGACCCGCTTTTCCATGTCAGTTGATGTTGTGGATGAGAGCTGTCAGTACTGTGATGACACTAACGTGACCGCCTGCCGCAGGTGATCGCCGACATGCGCGAGAAGCGATACGAAGAGGAAGGCATCGGCAGCAGCTACATGTTCCGCGTCGACCACGACACCATCATAGATGCCACCAAGTGTGGCAACTTCGCCCGTTTCATCAACCACAGCTGCAATGTAAGTGGGAAGCTTCACGTGAAGTCCAGTTAACTAGTAAACGAGGTCTAATTTGACAATGGACAGTTCTCTCATAGGCTTACGTTAGCTGCAGACATGCATGTTTTATTTAGCAAATTAAATCATGATTATTTTATAGATAACACGGTTTCAAAACTCAGTTAAGATAACAATGGAATACATGTTTCTATTCTTCATAAATCAAAACCCCTAAGAAGCTTAAATGCATTATAGATTGGAGTGAACTCAACCCAGCATCTACATTACGTTATACTAACACAGACATATCCACATGGTTGTAACGCTGTGATGCTCTGTGTCTTCTCTTAGCCCAACTGCTATGCTAAGGTTATCACTGTGGAGTCACAGAAGAAGATTGTGATCTACTCCAGACAACCCATCAACGTCAACGAGGAGATCACGTACGACTACAAGTTCCCCATCGAGGACGAGAAGATCCCCTGTTTGTGCGGGGCGGAAAATTGCAGAGGAACTTTGAACTAATGTCGTCGTGTCCTGCCATGGACGCCATCTTCCAGAAATAAAAAGCACTGTCCCGAGCATTAATCCTGGTTCACAGGCACACACGCACAGAGACTCCATGCCAACAACCTCGAAGAGAATGAAGGGACTAACAGAATTTGAACAAAAGTAGTGGTGGGTGATATGGCCTTGAAATGACATCTCACGAAGAATTTCCACCCTAACACTTCTGCACCGACCAAGTGGCCACTCATCAGCTACAGATGTTCACACACATTTGTTTTGACGAATCAAACGCCAAGGACCATAATCACTTCTCGCCAGTTACTTTGTCCCGCTTTGTTTTTTTCGTTTTGTTTTCTCCCCTCGATTTTAGCCAACAGCGTCACTTTATCACGATATTTAAAAAAAAATCCTCTTTGTGTTTAAAAACGACACCCGGTGTATCGTCGTAGATACTTCGCCCGCTCCTCATCTGCAACGTCACCTGGATGCAATTCACCTACCTGTATGACTCTTGATGAACACACGTGCTCAAGATTGTTTACGTTTGCCGGTGCTCTATTACTGAAAGAACCTTTGAAAGAACCTTTTTTTTACGACTGCCAGTGAACTAACTTCACAAAACGATTATGTGCTGCTGATGAAACCCCCCCCCCCTCCGATCAGCTCTGTGCCCTCCATTCACAGCCCTCGTCTATACAGTTGGACGTCACCTCATATCCCCCCCTCCTCATAAGCTTAATGTAAATCACAGGTCGGTACCATGAAACGCACACAGCTGCTTATTTATACTGTTGAAAATGACACGTACAGGCGGGTCAGAACTGTGGTTCCTCGGTTCGACTCCCGTCAGAGGGCAAGCTAGATCCAATGGTAATGGGAACGGTCTTTATGAAGCCTTTCCCGCCTTCCCACTTCCTCCGCCGGTCTCCGTGACGACGCATGCAAGTGACGTTGGACCCAAGCGACCACAAAGGCTATTCCTGCCACAACACCGGAACAAGATTCGGACTTGTTTTTTTCACCAGCCAATGCAACTCCGATCCTGCCGCTTCCTGTTGGTTCATGCAAAGCTACGAAGTCTAGTAATGGTATTCATGAATTCCCAGTGTTTTTCATACTAGATTATCATTTTGTTTTTCATTCATTCTCTTCTTTCAAAAACACTATACTGTGTGTGACGGTATGACTGAGAATCATGTTGCGTGAGGCTTTTGAGTGAGAGTTAAGTATTTAACAGATTGTGTGTGAGAATTTGAGTGTGTGCTGCCCTCTGTAGACCCTAGAGTAGGCTAACAAGGCATTCAGCTATTAGCAGTGGTGGAGCTTCAATAGGAAAAATTGTCAAAGAAACCTTTAAGTCTTGTTCATGTGTGTGGGGGGAAAATACTCAAGATACAGTGATCTCACTGGTGACAAAAGGGCCAATAGTGTGATATGAAATGATTCATTGCTGCCTCATACTTTGAGTGCCAAATGAATGTTAATCTCATAAAACATTTTCTGATTAACTACAGCACTGAAAAATGTTGTGTGTGCGCAAGCCTCCATCATTGACAGGTGCTAACACGCATACACATAAACTCACTGGCTGTTTTCCACCAATGCAGGTGTGTAAAGTGTATTTGTGGGGGCTTGGTTTCCCACACCCTTCTGTAATGTGTTGGATGAACGGTGTCAGGTCTGAGTGCGGTCTCTTTATAGTGCTTCCTATCCCGTAAAAGGTAGGGCCAGTGCTCTACCAGTGTTTTTCCACTTGTGAGACAAGTGTTTCCCCATCTGACGATGGAATAAGTGTGTAATGTAGGTTCTCTTTCATTTACAAATGTATTATACCAGTAGAGTTGGGCCTGCACTTACGCTTTATACCACAGCTAACCAGTCTGTTCCTTATGACCAAGTCATTGCTGTTTCATTCATTTTGTTCCTCCCCCCCCCCCCCCACCCCCCACCCCACCTGTGATGTTGATGTTGTACATGATCACTTGCATTGATCTGATGCTTTCTTTTATTTCACGGGGGATATACTTTTAATCATGCATCTTTTCCTTTTTGTTTTTTAAGACGAGACTGAGTATTTAAAAAATTAAACAATTTCAGGGATCTGTTAAAGGAATCTGCAAAGTTAAAGGGTTTATTTAAAAGATCCACTTGTACAAAACACGTCTACCTTCTTTTTGAAAGATTGTTTCTTGTAGAAACTTCTTCTCATTGTCTGCCCATTTCCTTTGTAATCTAAGTGTAAATATCTAAACTGTGAATACTATATATTTTTTTGTTTATGAGAATTGCTATGTGAATACAGCTCAGAATCGTATGTAAAACTATAGTGGAGCATTGAGCTAGTAGCACTAATTTCAGCTTGTGTCAAGCTTTTTTTTTTTCTGTTGTAAATTCTATGAAAAACTGTTTGCAGTGTGGAAGAAAAAAGCAATGGTGCAGAACTGGCATGAGAAGGGGGTGCGTTATTAGCCTGTTTCTCATGTCTATTTATTATACAACAAATGTATAAAAAAAATTACAACATGGAAAAATAAAGGCAATTTTGCATATAATATAGTAGCCTATTTCTTTTTTTTTTTTGGGGGGGGGGGGCTTACATTTCAGTACAGTTTGAATTAGGAAAATGATTACGTCAACCTGAGATTGAGACTACACTTAATGTTATTTCTTAATGAAAACCAGATTAATTCAAAACGCAAGTCTCGTTTATTACTGTTCAAGGGCATAAGTGTCTAGTAGGCAAAGCTCTAATAAATATAGCATGGTTATTTCTTTGCCTATTGGGCATTTTCTTTTCCAAAACAGATTTCACAATGGACCAAATTATGTTAATTTACAGTCAACTGTCACAAAAACCCCTCCAAATTTAAAAGATGAGCTGTATCAGCTCTAATAAATATACTACAGAGGAGCAAAAACTAGACATTTGATTATCTAGATGAATATTTTAAACCCCTCCTCTTACTGACGGGTTACATTTAGTCACATGACACAACCACACAATGAGCTGTGTGTGCCACGCTCCCACCCATGATGCCAGCCCGTGCTGCACCAGGAGGAGAATGGCATGCTGTTTTCATCTATGCTGTAAGACATGAGGACATATTGCTGAACATTCATGAAAGCTTTTCAGTGACTGACCAAAACGAACATGACCAGTCACCAATAATATGTCAGTAACCCAGTAACAAGAATATGGTTTATGGAATCACTTCCATAAACCAGTTTTTATTGCTTACAACATCAGAAATGTTCACTTAAACTTCTGAATCCTTTAGCTTTTTCCTCATACTGTGATTATGTACCTTCATCCTGTTTTGATTTCTAACTTTTCTTTCTAGAAAGATAGATGAGCTGATCTGCCAATATAGTCTCCCTACTCCCACTTAAATCGCTATCATGCTTACAGAAATGACTACCTTTAATATTTGGTTAATACTATATGGTCTAATGTCACACAATCTAATCAGAATTGTACAGATGTACAGAAATGTGCATCACAAAACATTAACTCAGATAAACAGTCATCAGGTTATCAGTGTAGCTAAACAGATTACAGTACATGTCTTCACAGCATTTAAACAATCATCCTTAAACAGTTCTATGGTCTTGAAAACTCAGTTTTGACCCTTAATCTTAAATTTAAAAAAAAAAGTTTCACTTCTGGGCTAAAGTAAACAAAATCTGCAAGGATGATCTCAAAATATTTAAAACAATAGAATATCACTATCCATATGTGGAACAATAGATAACAATCCATATGTGAAACAACTATAGATAATGTAAATGTTTCGTTCAGAGACAAAAATACTTTTGGCAGGCATGCATTTAGTGGACACTACACTACTCAATTTTAGTATCTGAGAACTGAAGTGTTTCCTTACTGCTAACGCAGTACTCCTAGTACAGCCATTTGAAGCAGCAGTATTAAAGAAACAGAGTGGTAGCATTCAACTGCTGCGCCTATGAGTAATCTGGCATCTCTAGATGCGTAGACGCGACTATAGGAGGGGTGGATGTGACGGAAGTTATTCTGGAGTGGAAACGCATTAACTGAATCCTCCTCTGATGAAAATATTCCAGAGGCAAATTGCTCCAACTGAGATGGGGGGGAAAAACAAAAACAAAAACACCACAAATTAACAGTTTGTTTTCTTTTACCAATACATACAGTACTTGTCACCAAAGTGGAACACTGAAATGTAAAATTTACTTTGTGTTGTATTATAAATGTTAAATGTTATTCATCTGAGAGCTACACATTTGAGGGTTTAACAAAACTTGTAATTGATATTATCATCCACATAGGCTACATATGGAAGAAGATTAGGGCCATGTGTGACAAATGCATTTGAGTATTTTAGAGTTAGAATTCTGAGAATAAAGTCTGAATTCTGAGAATAAAATCAGAATTTTGAGATTAAAGTCAAAATTCTGACTTCAAAGTCATAACTCTAAAACATTGTTACACATGTTGCTCTAATCCTCTTCGGTAGCTACATTAGTTTTAACATCGTCATCATCAGTGACCAGGAGATGTATTATTATTACTACCCTTACCTGTGACCAGGAGATGAATATGGGCACTTCAAACAGGGTCCACACCACAGCCTGTGAGCAAGGCGGTGTGGTCAGGCTGCCATGGTAACGGTAGTACTGACTCATATTGTGTTGTGGCAGTAAGTGCATCAGTGGAAATGGTTTGACTGACGTTGTCTGACCTTGAATGAAGAAGAACGCAAAGTCAAACAACACAGGAGAGAGAATTTGTTTGTTCGCCCCCCCCCCTTCCAAAACCCTTCCCCAACCTTTGTAGGCAACAGAGGGAAGTTTTCGGGCTATGTGTCCAAAGTGCACATTGTCTGCATAAGCAACCTGCAAGAAAAACAACCACAAAACCAGGATATTTTTATTTACATACAGCACATTATTTCAAGATTTTAACTTAAAGGAGCGCTTAGCAATGGTTAATGGTTGGGTTATCGTAAATAGGCCTATGTTTTGCTATTCTTGCAATGTTTAGCTATAATTAATATTAGCATTTGCTTAGCTGCATCTACACCGCTACACCAGCAGGTGTCAGTACACGGTCCTAGAACAGCTGTTTTCAGGCAGAAGCTGCTTAGAAAGTCAAACTTACATCAATGAAGAAGCCAAGAACTGCCAGGCCGGTTGCGTCGCCCAAAGCAACTGACACATTTGGGTGGATAGACTTCATGTTAACTATGTGCATCTGACAGAGTAGCACAGCGGAGAAGTGGTCAGAAAACAAACAAAGCCGTACAAAAAATGCAACCACATATTTATGTCCATGTCTCAGACTCCACGCTACACTTTCACTTTTCAGTTTAAATGATTTTGGCCACATGGTGATAAAGTGGCGAATTAAAAGTGGAAATGCATATGGAAGCGTCAGTAGGGGGTGCTAATCCTCTCTGATGGAGCAAATACTGCTAACCGATTCAATAAATGTGACACACAATGTTGCACCTATAAAAAACATTGAGAAGTACAAATTTTAAAAGTCCAGAGGCTGAATTGTTATCCTAATACATATAAATAACAACCAAACTGTTTTTATTTATTTATTTAAAAAACAGTCAGGTTACATTAATTAAAACGTTTGAGATTGTAGCTTTAACGGAGAGCGGTCCGCTGGCTGTACTGTACCTCCATGGGGTACCTGTGTCTGTCCACCGTGTGTTCTGAGCCGTTGCTGGAGGGGCTTCCCCAGTGGAAGTGGAGCTGGATGGTGTGGTAAAGCCCCGGCAGACCCCCCCCGCTCACAGATATCCCACTGCCCACCTCCAACACAACTATGCACACGCGCACACACACAGTGAGACAGACACAGTGAGACACGCGCGCGCGCGCGCGCACACACACACACACACACACACACCTACCACTTTATAAATTAAACACGACCACAAATGCATTGTGTGGATTTAACAATAGGCCACCAATACTCCCTGAAGTAAATGAAAAGTGAACTATTAAAATAACCCAGCAGCTTTACACAGCCCTGGCTCGTGTGGTGCAGACCGCACCACACAACACCACACCCCATCTTTAGTCGCCTGTGTAGCGGTCTACTCTACCGGAATGGCCATCGTTCCTCAGCATCCAGGGACCGGGCTGCGGGGTGTCGAAGCCCTCCAGGCGCAGGGTCCCCAGCGAGTCGCTCCTGGTCATGTGACGAGCGTCCAGGTTGATGGGCGAGTGCTTATGGTCCAGCAAGGGGTAGCAGGAGGGGAACGTGTCTCCCCAAACGTACGGATCTGGTGGAGCAGCGTGAAGCAGCCGTTAGTGTAGGAGTCGTTTTAATGTCAACGTAGTGGTCCAGTGGAGTCAAGTTACTATAACTAGGTTGGGCAAAAACAGCATAGTAGGCTATTCACCTTATTCCTGAGCGACCTACAGTATGCCCGCAGCCATGGTAACCTTACTGTTTTTCACTTCCGCTTGATGCTCAGAGATAAACGATTAGCTCAGGTTTATTCTGTGCCATGTTTAACAAATGCAAACTACTTTATTAACTGTTATTGGAGGACAAAGGGCTTAGGATCGGTCAATTTTATTTATATAGCTCTTAATCACGTTACAGTCTGAAAGGGCTTTATGGACACAAACAACCCCATAACCTGTTCCTCCCCCTGGGCAAGGAAAAACCTACGTAAAAACAACATAGGCTAAAAAGGTCGAAATCTTGGGAAGGGACCACAGAGTGAAGAATCCACCCTTTCAGGACAGTTTGGATGCAATCGGTGTCAAAGAAGAGTTTGAAATAACATTAACTTAAAAGCATTGCATTGTATATTAAATAGGAACTAACATATTGTATGAATTAACTGGGTGGGTAACTATAGCCTCTGATGCCATGCTGACCTCCTTAGTACCAGTCTGACCCTCCAGGGGGCAGCGGGTGGCGACATCTATATGGTCATCGTAGCCTCCAGATATAATCCTGGTGTGGCCAGCTAGTTTGACTTTGAGACAATCAGTCTGGATTGGAAGCTCTCAATTCAAAAGCGTTTGAATGAAGTGTATTTGCGCCGCCATTATGACAAAACGTCCTCACATACGACTAGACTTCCTGTCTTTATCTCACGCAACAAACTGGAGCTCGCGAGGCTAAAGGCGACGCCCACCCAGAAGGACATGGGTTCGAGCACCAGAGTTGGTCTGGAAGCATCCATGAACATGAACCTGCGGTTTGTGATACAATGCAAGCTTGGATTAAGGCTAAATAACATACATGTGTAGAAATAGCTTTCAAGGCTTTAGAGAGTCCAAGCTCTCCACTTTGAAACCCACCGTCGTAATATGTCAATTGTCTGTAATAATAGGTCTGTACCCCTACTGTCTTGATGTGAAGGCCAATGTTGGTCAGAGAGAATAAAGAACATTTGGAAAATTAGACGTATATGGACTTACCGCAGTGTTCCTCATCATAACAGAAATCACCTGAAACAACAGAAGCCATTAGTAAATACAAAGCAGATTTGAGAGCCACTCAACGGCAATCCATCAACTGGGTTCGTTAACGTTCCAAGTGTCTCTCCAGTTGCTCACCCGAGTGACAGCAGCCAACGGTGGCCATCAGGAGAGCCGCAGTCCAAATCATCCTGGACGGCGTTGCGTTGCTTCAGGTGGAGGAGCGTCTGGCAGACCGGCTGAGGTCCACTGGACGTTGGTGCTGAACACCGGGGGGCTTAAATAGAGATGGAGGTGACTGCTGAGAGAGAGGGGTGCCCTGCGCTGATCAGTCAACTGTGGTTATTGCCAGTCTAATGGACATTTCCCTGCTCAACAGCCTCATTGATGCGGGGGAAAGATCTCTGTCCAACCCCCCCCCCCCCCCCAACACACCCCATCCCCAGCCAGCACAGATGTCCACTGACTAGTGATACTCCATCTAGTGTGTGTGTGTGATCTATCATAGGCATACAAATCACTGCTCTGTAGCTACACATTGAAAGCATACTTAATCTGCATTATGTATGTGTGCGTCATCATTGACTGGTTATGTGTGATGCTGAAATAGCATTTGGATCTGAGTGTATTATAATATTATTAGCATTATCGTCACTTCCCGAATGCGATGTACGTAATAGACTGTGCATAGAACACATCTAAGTGTTTTACTGGATCTCCTCAATAACGACCCATTAAACGAGAAACTCTCCTAATGACGTTTCACTCCACACTGCCATGTAGTCGCTCTTTGAAACCTATGTAACGTTAGCATCGGCTGGCCAGAGGCCAGCAGGCAGTGATGCGATCGTGTCACGACTTTGCCCAGTGGACAAACATGCCTTTGTTCAGGGACAATGCTTTTCTAAAGGCTATCGCCGTCTGCATTGGGAGTCACTGGCTTTTGAGTCACTGCGAGGTATATTCACTCGCTATAAATAACCCCCATCGTTTTATAGCCACGGCTGGGATTAGGCGGACAACTTTGAAGGGCCTGGGAATTCCCACCTTAATTCTCCTAATCCTCTTGACATTTTATATAGATCGAGGGATTTCCTGCAAAAATTAAGAAGTTCGCAGGACCATTCGATCAGTGGCTCTCTAAGTCTTTGGCTCCGACCCCGGAAAGTTAAAAGGTTACAGTGTAGACAGTATTACAGAAAAGGAACATTTCTGTAATGTTTTTCTGTAATATTTGTCTATAGCTGATTGAAACAAAAGAAGGCATCTGAATTTGACCGCATCCACATAACTAAACCAAAAATAGTTCCTCAAATGTTTGATTTTGTGGTTAATTACAAATGGCAACTATAGAATTTGGTCAATTCTGTAAGATATTTGATTCCAATATTGCTAGCTCACAAACCCTTCCTACTGTATACCAATTCCAGTATAGTATTAAGATAAACATACAATAAAATAAACTAGCATTCAAATGTATAAAGAAATAATCTTCATGTTCAAGACAAAAATGTATTCAAACAAGTTAACTGCATTTCCAGAGAGTAGTTTTTCCTTCATGGTGCAATTTATTTGGCATTTTGATTAGATGGACAACTACCTCAGGAAAAAATACAAGCCCCTTGTAAATTAAGCATTTTACCATTTAAAAGCTATGAAACGAAATACATGTATCACATCTTGTATTGTACAGCAGACATTTCACATCCAGTAAAGTAGTTCTTACACAACCATAGTCTAGAAACACAACTACTGTGAATGCAGCTGTTGGGAGTCAAGGGCAGATTTCAATGCAAGAGATATTACACTAGGTCTAGGACTAGAGAGCAATGCCTGAGAACATAGGGGATAGAAGAAAATGTGGTACAAATTGAAAACTAACAAAAAAAAAAAAAACATTTAAAAAAGAAAAGGGTATTATACAAAACACACTTGGCATAGTTCTGGCAAGACCCTTGCTGTTAAAGATTTATTTCAGGTGATGTGAAAGCACAATTGGTACTCATGTGCTGTATGTTAATACAGCTTTTGAGTACCAATCATGTTGTAGAATCATACTGTTCAATGTAGCATATGGGAAACAATGTCAGCAGGCATAGCAAATCCTTTTTTTTTTCCTTCTACCGTGGCACCAATCATCTTTAACTTAAGTACAGCTAGGTTAAATATATGTTCAGTTAACTGAAACTACAGATTAGTTACAGGCAGTAGAAGTGTTTTGGATTTTCATCTGTTTTACTTATTAAAAACTAAGGGATCATTTGGTATCTGTCATGTCATTAAATGTGCACCTATGCGAGACTGTCTCTAAGCATAAAGGTGTTGTTTAGGTTGAAACGTTGCAAACATTTTGAGGCAGTCAACCAAATATAAATGAATATCTCCAAACTGGATGTTTAGTTCATGGTGTGAAAGGAGTAAAAAAAAAAAAAAAGATTTGACTGAGTAAAATATACCCCCATCTTTTACAAAAATAAAATAAATCTCTCAATATGCCCAAAATTAAAACACCATAAAAGCTCTGAAATAATTCTGGAAGGAGGGATGGGGGAACGAATACACCATTGCCCACAAACTTTCTCACGATTCATGAAAACATGTTTTCTTTTCTTTCATCTGATAATCCACAGTAGATTGTCTATGCAAAAAATAAAGACAAACGCAGATGTCCAAAATAAAATGATACATACATACATTCACACTCGGAACACAGTGACATGCATGGACTCGAGACAGACACATACACACACCTGCTTTTCTGAATGCATCATGAAGGCAGACTTCATCGCTGGTGGTGATTTCATTTTATTTTTTAGGTTGTCAGGCTTCACTGACCATATTAACAGGGCCACCAATATCCCACTACTGTTGACGCTAGGAGTTTTTGAATGCTCGCGGGAAACGCGCATGTAAACACTGTGCCCGCCAAACATCGTTTGAGAAAACCAGGCCTCTGGAGGAGCGTTCACACTCTGCAAGTCAAATCATGCATTATCTAACTCAATGTAGCCTTTGAAGTCCTTTGGCCATTAAACCCGCAATGTGGCAGCAAAGCATAACGCGTTAGAATTCCCATTAGTCCTGGGAAATGACTAGATTGCAAAAAAGCTGCATTATTAAGTAGCGCCAATGAGTTAATTTTTCTTACCTTGAGTATTAATGGTCTTAAGAAGTGAGAAAGTTCTGAACTCCAAGTGTGCAGCTGAATTAGTCATCTAGACATGGTAGATAAGACAACTGTACCGACTTAAGAAGAATCATACAAATAAACAACGCATCACAACAGACACTTTCACATTCCTCAGTTTCAGTTGTGGAATTAATAACTGATCAATCCTCAATACATGATAATCAAGGGATGAGTGCAAAATGTTAATTATTCTGACTCATTAAACAGTTTGTTAAGCAAATACATAACTGCCAGGAGAAACTGCAAAACAAAGCTGCAGACTGAATAACAGCAGTATAACTGACATATCTAATGCGGGGGGGGGGGGGGGGGGGGGGGG
>JAODTR010034374.1:0-21055 GCA_025399935.1 Amblyopsis rosae | reverse complement strand
CCCACCCCCACTCTTTATTCCTCACTGGCAGGTTATCCTGGCCAACTGTCCAACTGTTCAACTGTCCAACTGTCTGTGTGGAACTGGACAGGACTACAGTGGAGCGTGACTTGTTGTGTGCCGTCCATCACACTGAGAGAGAACACGGGAAAGTCAAGAGTATCTCTCTCTCTCTCTCTCTCTCTCTCTCTCTCTCTCTCTCTCTCTCTCTCTCTCTCTCTCTCTGTTAAAAATGAACACCTGGGACATAGCAACAGGCCCTAGTATATGGGAGTACTCTAATGCCTGGTCTTCCTCCCTCACCACAGCGTAGCAGGTGGAGACATACTGTATAGTAGAGACCTATATTAGGACATATATTAGAGACATATATTAGGACATATAGTAGAGACATATAGTAGAGACCTATATTAGGATATATAGTAGAGACATATATTAGGACATATAGTAGAGACATATAAAAGAGACATATAGTAGAGACCTATATTAGGACATATAGTAGAGACATAGTAGAGACCAATATTAGGACATATAGTAGAGACATATAGTAGATACATAGTAGAGACCTATATTAGGACATATAGTAGAGACCTATAGTAGAGACATATAGTAGAGACCTATATTAGGACATATAGTAGAGACATATAGTAGAGACATAGTAGAGACCTATATTAGGACATATAGTAGAGACATATTAGAGACCTATATTAGGACATACTATATAGTAGAGACATATAGTAGAGACCTATATTAGGACATATAGTAGAGAACAGTAGAGGCATATGGTACAGACATACAATAGAGACCTATATTAGGACATATAGTAGAGACATATAGTAGAGACATAGTAGAGTCATATAGTAGAGACATAGTAGATGCTTATATTAGGACATATAGTAGAGACCTATAGTAGAGACATTTAGTAGAAACCTATATTAAGATATATAGTAGAGCCATATTAGAGACCTATATTAGGACATATAGTAGAGACATATAGTAGAAACCTATATTAGGACATATAGTAGAGACCTATATTAGGACATATAGTAGAGACCAGTAGAGGCATATGGTACAGACATACAGTAGAGACCTATATTAGAGACCTATATTAGGACATATAGTAGAGACTAGTAGAGACTTATTGTAGAGACCTATAGTAGAGGCATATAGTAGAGAGTTATAGTAGACATATAGTAAAGACATATAGTAAAGACTAGTATGGTCCAGTATGGTAGCGACCCAGAATGCACTGGGGCTGCTGACCTGAGTCCCCACCCGGCACCGCCTCCCGGCTGCTATGGTCCAGCGTCAGGCCGCCCAGCAGGTGCCTCAGGATCCTGTCGGGGGTCCCCGACACGGCGCCGTACCTGCGGGGCACAGCGGAGTCAGGGGACGAGTTCTCCTCCTCCTCCTCCTCCTCCTCCTCCACGGAGGACAGCGAGCGGCTGCTGCCCCACCCCCCCTCCTCCTCCTCCTCCGTCCCCTCCTCGTCTATGTAGCGGAAGTAGGGGACGTCGAAAGTGGGCACGGCGGCCGAATTGGCCGGCTCGACCCGGCTTCCTCGGGTGCTCCCGCTGCTCCTGGAGCTCCCGCTGCTCCCCTCCTCGGAGCACTCGTCCTCCTCCTGTTGCACCAGGGCGGCGTGCGAGGGCAGCCTGCCCTGGGGGCTCCATAGCCGGGAGCACATCCTTCACTCACAGTGAGCCGCTACCTCCTCTTCCCCTCCCTCCCTCGCTGCGCTGCCGGGAGTTACCGCTGCAACAGCATGCTGCCTGTCCACCTAGCTGCGTGCGGCACGGCCCGGCTGGATCAGAACCCCTCTTTCCCCCCCGCCTCCTCCTTCCCTTCCTCCTCCAGCAAGACTCACTGCAGGACGGGAAGCGTGGGGGGAGATGGTAGCTTAGGCCAGCCAGCAGAGCTCTGCCTCTCTGACTCTGGCTCTCTGCCTCTCTGCCTCTCTGCCTCTCTGCCTCTCTGGCTCTCTGACTCTCTGACTCTCTGACTCTCTGATTCTCTGGCTCTCTGGTTCTCAGGTTCTCTGGTTCTCTGGTTCTCTGGCTATCTGCCTCTCTGGTTCTCTGGTTCTCTGGTTCTCTGGTTCTCTGGCTCTCTGGTTTTCTGGTTCTCTGGTTCTCTGGTTCTCTGCCTCTCTGGTTCTCTGGCTCTCTGCCCCTCTGGTTCTCTGGTTCTCTGCCTCTCTGGTTCTCTGGCTCTCTGCCTCTCTGGTTCTGTGCAAGCTGCCTGTGCCGAGCTGTGATGTAAGGCAGTGACTGAGCAGGCACAGGCAGCAGAGGACGAGAGTAATGAAAGGGGAGGCTGCTGAGACAGAGCCAGGGAGGGAGGGAGGGAGGGAGAGAGGGAGAGGGGGAGAGGGGGAGAGGGAGGGTGAGAAAGAGAGGGAGAGAGAGGACAGAGAGAGAGATGGAGAGGTGAGAGATAAAGGAAGGGGAGAGGAGAGAGGACAGAGCGAGAGAGAGGACAGAGCGAGAGAGAGGGAGCGAGAGAGTGTGTGTGTATGTGTGTGGGTTGGGGGGGGGGGGGTCGAGGCTTACCTCCTCTGCTTTTCCTCGGTGCTCCCTCCTCCCCTCTCTGGCTGTCGTGACGACACTCTCTGGAGGACCAGGACGCTGTGGCCACGCCCCTTCACGCACCCGAGGAGCTGCATGAGGGGGCGAAGTTAGAGGGTGTTATCACCAAGGAGATTCCCTCCATTTGTTCTCTCTCTCTCTCTCTCTCTCTCTCTCTCTCTCTCTCTCTCTCTCTCACACACTCTCACACTCTCTCTCTCTCACGCACACACACACACACACATGCATGCATGTCACCGCTGATTTCCATCACAATGCCCAGTATGAGACAACACGTAACTGGGAGACTATTACCATATATCATTATTCATGTGTTTATCAGTGAAGCCCATTCGCAAATTTGCATAAAAAACGAATATATATTTTAATTACTCCACCCTACTTACAGAGAATAGAGTTGTTAGCCATGTGTGAGGACAATCTAATCTATTTTTAATAATTTAAATGTGGGTCTGTGAGAACATTTTCTTCACGTATCCGTTGACAGTATGTGAATTGCTTTCTTGTGTAATTAACATTCCATTATCATAAAGCAGACAGTTTGATTGTGCACTGATTATGCATTTCTTTTATAATATAGTTTAAACTAAACACAGTTGTGTACAACATGCAGATTAATGTAATTTGTTTAATCAAGTTTACTAGAAGATTAATGCCTGGGCCAATGAACAGAAGTATATATAAGAGTCTTGTTCTCTCTCTGTTTTGTGTCCAATTTGGGATATGAAAACAAGAAAAGTTGCTCTCCATTTTGGACGAGATAGAGGGAACCCTACCTTTACCTCTGAGAAACTATGGTTTGAAAATAGTTTCAATGGTTTTTACGACGGTATGTAGCCCATTTACTGTATGTAGGAAACTTTCATTAATTAACTAATATACTGCACATCATTTTCCCGACTGGATGAATGTTTAATATGGTTTGCGTTTTGATTTTTTAGTCTAGCCATTTAAATTCTGTAAATGTGTAAATATCATGGCAGAAGCTAGTTCTGGCAGAAATAAAAAAATAGATATTAGATATATATAACCACTTGCAAACAAAAAACTATATTATTATAAGGTAAATATTGCCTGTAGCTGCAAAACAAATGCTGCTGTGGAGCAGGGTCGTGTCTAGGACATTTTTACTGGGGTGGCACAGGGGTGGAAAAGAGATTTGTGGTGGTGGCCACAGAAGAACATATTAAATGTGTGCTTGCCAAAAATATTTGTTTGTATATATATTTAATATTTGGCACTATAGGTACTAAAAATAGGCTAAAATATAAATGTTACATGCTTGCATACACATAACTGGTGATGGTTAGTCTCCTACTGTATATTACATAACCTTTATAGACAAAAGGCTAACAATAACAATGAAAAACAATTTGACAATTTTCTGATCTCATTTACAAATGCATTATATTATTTAGCCTACCATAGCCTACATTATAGCATAGGCTATAGCCTTCTGATATAATAACACATTTAGCCTGGAAGTCTTTGATATATAATTTAAGTCTGTTAAAGTAACACACTTTATTCTTAACACTTAACACCGCCTCACACATCAAAATGCAGCGTAGCACTACGGCTTTGTTGATATGAGCATCTGATTATTCTGATTATTTTTGTCAACACGCACAAAGAACGGTAAGCTATCAAAATGCGAGGAGATATTTGTTGAACTTGACAAAAAGTGTATTAGCATACATTTAGCTTGCAATAGCTGACTATACCTTTAACCCCCCCGCCCCCACTCCCCCACAGAGGCATTAGGCTGTGCAGGACAAGGCTGTGTGTGCAATTAGGCAGGCAGGCTGCAAGTAATGGTACTTCTCTGTCTCTGATTGCTTATTGCATCGTGGCATCCAGGAACCTTCACCAAAGCAGAGCTGGCTGGTGCATTTACTGTGTGGTCTGTGGTCACGCACACACACACACACACGCACGCACGCACGCACGCGCACACACACATGCGCTCACACACACACACACGCACACACACACACACACACAAACACAGACAGATACTGTAGAGCCAGAGAAAGAGAGGAACAGAGAAAATCACAAAGAAACAGAAACAGCCTCTAATATGCTGTATGTTTACAGCAGAAAACTCAAACACACACACACACACACAAAGAGAGACATCCACATTCCCAAACATTATATTTCCAGGACAGTCATTATTACATAGTGGAAATAAGAAACTGACAGCGCTATTAAAGTCATTGTGAACAATCACAGTAGCTCCAGGGGGGCTGCTGTGATTTGCCACATAAAGACAATGTTGCCTTGTCTGGAGAGTTGCACATTACATCAAATTGAGTACTGAGAGTTGTAGAGTGCAAAGATTTAATTCACTGAGTCACTCTCTCACTGTGGTGTGCACACACTCGGACACACAAACACACAATTTTAGGAGCAGGTGCTTGCGTACGGTACATGGGGTGTGTCCAGCATAATAACAAATGTGTATTGTGCTGTCAGACCCCATGAGCTAAGGTCGGGGGAATAGCGGAAAGTGAAAGAACACTTCCCAGGAAAGGAGGGACCATTGTGCCCACGAGCTGTAGGATCAGAACATTCACAGGTCTTACTTTTACGCGGACTTTTACGCACCTTCTGCGCACATATTATATTGTAATACCCAGGCTGCGTCGCTGTTGACCAGTTGTCTGCGATGGAATTATGTATCGCGGTGTCTCATAAGAGTCGCACTGGCCAATGAATTACTGATCCTGCGTGTGAAGCTGCGCCCCCCGCTTTGTGTCACCGTGGCGTCCATCTGTTCCTGGAGTGGATGCTGCTAACGAGTGCTGACCTACAGTCAAGGATACCACGCGACACCACAGTTTGTCAGCCCTCCCCGAGTGTCACGTGCACTTGTTGGTTGGTTGACGGGGCTGTTCCTGAGAGACAGTGGGGGTATTTGTGTCATGTCTGTGTCACTAGTGTCTTCAGGCATGCCCTGAAGATGTCAGTGCTGATTGGGAGTGCTCGCACACGCACAGGCACAGGCACGCACGCACGCACACACACAGCTTCTGATGACAATGCCTGGCAGGTGAAGGGGGAATTCAAAACAGACCAAAATAGTTTTGAACATGGGTTTTCCATTTTATATTTTAAAGATGGTGATATCTAAAAAAGATGGGTTTATAATATAAAGTTTATACAAGCAAATCTAGAATACAGAAGGATTGTGAGATGGCTTGATGGCACCATGGCAATGTTTATGAGGGAAAAGGCTCCGGGTAACATGCCATCAACCTTGCTAACCTTGGGGAAAGATAAAACATTAAATACAAATAAATCAATAACTTTGAGAAAGTTCTTTTCCAGCAACAAAACAAGAGGTGAGTCCAGTCACGCTGCCAGGGCTATATATAATGCAGTGGCCTACAGGAGCAAGCATGGTTGAAAATGTTGAACTGCAGCAGCCAGTTCAGGTATAGAACAGTACATGTACTCTATATAAAATACAACAAGGTACTATTGTATGGGTCTGTTGTAACACAGAATGTGTTGTCTATTACCAGCAAGCGAGTGCAGTATTTACAACTCATGCATTCAATTGTGAACGATTAAAGGGATGAAGGATATACATTTTAATGAGAGTTAAAAGGAGGGTGTGTTCATGCACTGCTGTGGAGAAATGAGTCCCCCAGGTCTATTATTCTGCATACTTAACCATGTGACTTTAAAAGGGCTTGGTAACAAATATGATTTGGGGCAAGAACCTTTAAATACCACTGCAGTTTGCAGTGCATTGCATAACGTTCAAAATATATTTCTGAATGTTGCATTATAGTGTCTGAACATTCAACACTGTTATTACATGCTTTTGTGATCTTGCATGGCTTTCTTGGTGTGCATTACACTGTATCACTACAGAATATCTTAAGTGATTCTATGATCTGGACCATGGGCCACATAGACACAAGCAAAGTCAGAAAATACGTGCATAAATATATATGTACATTTGATTAAAATAATACAAAGATTACTTGCCTGCCTACAGTATATTTCAGAACAAAGCCTAAAGACCTGTTGCACTACACCCAAAAACACACGTTCCTGGTGGTCTAGTCTCAGCTACCTGTGTCAGTCCTTCCTACCATTGTTCCTGGAGGTCTCTGCTGCCACACACAGCCGGCAGGAAGGAAAACTGAGAGCCAACTGTGTGGTCAGTCATCCAGCCTTCTCACATGAATGATACAGTAAACATACTGTATGTCTAATTTGTTTAATTCGCCAGTAATGATAGCTATTAGCCTACAGTAGTAAAACTCAAGAGGATAAAATAAAAATAAAATTGAACATATATAACATTTAACATATATAGTATATATATATATATATATATATATATATATACTATATATGTAAAGTAAATGTTGAATGTTATGTTATGTTCAAATCATTTTTTTTTTCCTCTTGAGTTTTACTACTGTAGACTAATAGCTATCATGTTACTGACGAATTCAACAATTTAACATGTATATCGAATTAATCCATCTAACACCTAATCAAATAATCCCCTCAATATCATTAGAATTGGATGACTGCTTTTGAACAGTGGCGAGATCTGAATGGCAACATTGATCTTTATGAAGAACAAATGCATTAGGGTGTGTGGTACAGACCCAAATGCACACAGCATCAGTTCAGTTAATTGGTGAGGTTTTTGCAGTGCGTGCACGGTTGATTGAGCACGGTGAATGGCCAGGCAGCCATTTAGCATAAAGCACAACTGTATAGCCTGAAGCAGGCCACACTATGCAATGTACTGTGACTGAGCATGCAGGAGAATTGTGCGCTAATTGACTGAGATACATGAACCGAGGTGTAGCTGGAGAAATGTCCTCAGCTTTAGAAGTCCTGGGTTTCACATTGAATGTAGACTCGACTGTGACATCTCGTTAAATTCAGCGAATATCCATTCACGGTCCGCTATAGTGGTCTGTTCTGTGTCTTTCCCGCTAAAAATATATTCTAGTGTTTCTGCACAGCCGTGGCTCTGTAAATGGGAACACAAACAATGTGGTGCACAATGCACCACACAACACTACACAGCAACATGTAATTGAAGGGAGAGGTGTGTTTGCTTTGATCAACTTCAAATGTCATCCATATTTCTCCAGAAAATCCCTGACTCTACCTTTAAGGTTGCGTGTCTGTCACCTTTAAGCCCCACAACATTGCAATGCACCTAAAGTCTAACTAACCGGCGAGCTTCAAGGAGGTCTAGTGCACAATCATGCCGGCAGCAGCGTTGCGTTTCTCCCCTACCTCGGCTCTCGTCCTCACGGGGCCCCTGCTGGGGCTCTGCAGGGCACGGAAGCCGTCCTTGGCCAGCTGGTGGACCATCATCTCCACCCCGGACTGGTCCTCCTTGGCATGCATGCCGCTGCAGATGCCCCCCTGGGGCACGGAGAACACATGGCGCAGGCCACAGTCCCAGGACATCCTCCCCTCCGCACCTGCACCGCTGTCAACCTCCTGCGCTCTTGTGGAGGGGAGAGTTCAGGGAGATGTGTAGCCTATGTAAGGTGTGTGTGTGGGCTCGCGAGTGAACCTGTGTGTGCGCAGGTGAGTTACAGCCTCCGAACGCCACCACTCTCCCTTGCCTCTCCGCTTTCCTCTGGGAGGGGGGAGGGTTCTCAGGAAACATCTGGCAATGCCGGACAGCCCCAGAAAGGATGTTTCGCAATCTCCGCAAGGCAGGGAACAGCCTGGGTTTGGAACTAGGCAGGGTGAACACAGGGTACATACACAGTACACGCACACACACATGCACAAGTTAATTTGATTTTGCACACTGCAACTCTCACTCTATTAACATTTTCCCAAGTCCCTGTAACACAGCGGCACTGCATGTGTGTGACCATTTTATATCAGATGTACAGTACATCTAGAATCAATGGCAGTGGGATCTCTCATTAAAGTAGTTATTCTTAAACAAGGGATTTCATAGAGGCAAAACCGTGATTCTGAAGAGGCAAGTGAGGCCATAGTGTTTATAGTAGTTAACAACTCTATTCGATCCTAGAAATGACCAGCCTACCTGCGAGCATTCTTGAGCACGATGTCCAATCCTAACTTCTTAGTAGTTGATAAATCACCTATAATACAGTTACTCAGGTATTGTGTGAAGGCCTGTACTGTATAAACATCTTGTGTTACAGTTCTGCATGCTAGTGGGGTTTTTTTTAAGGGTAAATGAGAATCATTCAAATATGTAACTCATATATTGTGATTATCTCAGACAGATGCTTTAATGAAGCTAGTCAAGTGTCTGGAAATTAGTCTATATAAAGAGTGTCATGAGCCCTCTGCACAAACATCGGCGTAAAGCATGAAAATAATCTATCACACACTGCACATTCAATCTATTAGGGCTATATCACTTTTTATCCCTGTCAGCAATGTGATGCCTCGCTGGCTCTTAGCAACGACATTCACTGGTGCTGTGTGGCCGAAAATGCTGACACAGAAAACTAAAATAAATGAGAAAGGGTCCGCATCTCTTGGTGCGTGAATGTCCTGTCTGCCCATCTCCTCTTCTACAGTATGTGAGCTTTTCATGCTTCCAATATGCACGTCTTCTTCCCTTTCAAGCGCTATGAAAATAAATTTTGTAACTGACAAACAATAAGACAGATATTCAGTACTTCAGATGAATAAGGTAATGCTGCAGTTGTTTATCCATTGTGTTGTACTGTACTCTTTAGCTTTTGAAGTCACAACAACACAAGCTTTGGAGTGGTGCACAAATGTAGCCACACAAACTCAAGTCAAGATAATGAAACTATATCAAAGTGTGGGCTTTTCCTTAATTTCTAGAATTACATTTTTTTACTTCTATATAAGTCTTAGTAATTTCGATCTAAAAGTTATTTCAGTATTAGCCATGTTTGTAAATAAGGAAAATATACAGATTCTAGCATTTCTATACAGCTACAATATTTGTTATTATTGTTTTCATGTGTCTTTTGTATACACTATTGTACACAGGCTGTACAGTAGTATAGCTTCACTGTGTAGAGATCACATTAAAGGAAGCCATCTTTCCCTTGCTTCCTAATAAGGTGCTTCCTTTGTTAAGACAAGTGGGTCTGATGTGTTAAATGTGACCCAATTTCTACAGCACATTACTTTCAAAGAGCCTCAAGTTAGGCCTGCTTCAAATCCTGCTTTGTAATGCTACAGTGATGTCATATATGATACTGAAGGCGGCAAGGTGCATATTCTATGCCCAAAGGTCACTTTGTACAAGGTAGGATAATGCTAGTGGCTACAGGGAGGTGGACTATAGCTCTCATAGGTCATGGGCTCATCCCTGTGATGCTAGCCACCTGCTAGCATCACTGTTGGGCCAGTTTAATTTCACAGACATGGATTAGACCTAGTCCTACACTAAGAATGCCCAATAAAGATGGTAAATCTAAGGTCATTTGTTGTGTGAAGTATTTCGCACCCACGTCATCTCGATGCAGAAATCACGTTCATTCAAAAGGACAAAGCACAACAATATATTCATTTATTTGCATCAAACCTGCAAAATAAAAATAAACAAAATAATTAATAGTAATATTAATATCTTTGCATACTTTTCCAGTAATATCTGACAATGTTTGACCCTGTGAATCTACAGGTGAACTTTTTAACAGAAGAAATCCAAAACTGCCACAGTATTATTATGGTTTAGTGTTACACTGCCCCCTTTTGGCCAAAACAATTGATTGGAATGCTTGGCCTTTGCCATTATCCCGTTGCCTGCATCATCTTATCTTGTGCGTGTGGTTTCTGTTTTTTTCAAAATCTCGTAAATGAGCCTACCTGAATAAGTTATTATTAAAAATAACTGAAAATAACTGACTCCCGAGTTTTGTCAGAATCTCTTGACAGCTGTTAAGGATATGACCAGTGTTGGGAAGTAACTAGTTACTAGTGGTTACTAGTTACTGCAATAATACTTTTTCAGTAGCTAGTAGTGTAACTTATTACTATATTTCCAAAACAATATCACAATTACTAATTCAAGTAACTAATAGTTACTGCGTTACTTACAAGAACGAGGTTTCTAGTCCTAGCAAACGTAGGCTAATTGAACCAACCTCTCCAGTCATCTGGTTTGAGAGGCTGCAATGTTTTCACTTTGGCTGATTGTTGACTCCTAAGGTTCATTATTGTTCCAATAAAGAGGACTTGGCTACAAAGGTTATTTTTCGTAAGGGCGAGGCAGGGTAGTGATTGTGAAAGTAATTTAGTAATGTAACTAGTAATGTAAATAATTGCTTTTAATACCCAGTAATAAGTAAAGTAATATTATTACTTTTTGAAGGCGTAATAAGTAACTGATTACTATGCATGAGTAACTTGTAACTGGATGTGACACAGCATGATTTATTTGTGACTTCCATCATACAGCCTCTTCGCTCTCCAGCTGTGAGAATGCTACTTCAGGAAGGTCTCAGCAGAATGTATGCTATGTTAATATCACAGTCAGTATATCACAGGACAGTCAGTTTTGAGGTACACACGGTAGATTAGGTTAGCTTGTCATGGTTAAACTGGTGAAGCCAGTTACTTGCAATCATACGGGCACATGGAAACCTGACAGCTGAATAACTGTAAATTATTGTGCTGAGAAATGTACTCATGTTTATTGCCCTAACACTACAGACAACCAGGCACAATACTGAGACTCCACAGGAAAATAGATATATCAACATCGAGGATATTTCCACTGTACATGAAAATATAAAAACAGACAGTAAATGAGAGAAACGTTCATGTTTTGGTGTTCTGAGCTGAGGTAAGGTACGTTTTAGTTCATCAGAACAAACAATAAACATAATATAAATGCTGCTGTTGTTGCAGTATGCATACAACAATCACTGATCACACACAATCAAAAAAAAGTAAAGGATTGCTGTAAAAACTGCATTAATATCACGTGAAGGAGAAAAACCTTCAATTTGGAAGCTATTATTTGACTAAGTACACAGGCAATTAAAGTAGTTTGCACTGAAGTGTGTCCAGAAAACATGATTTGCTTTGATTTATATCAGCAGGAAGTTTAAGTGTGCGTTACGTTATGTACTGTAGTTTTAGTTCATAAACTGAGTTCACATAAGATCAATTTGAAAGTTAGGGCAAATGTTTGCTTGATTCATCCACAAAGAAACAAACCAAGAGAAGAATTTGTTATCGTGTCACTTTAGTCCATCAAATGAAAGAGAAAACATCTGTTATGATCGTTTTGGTTCGTTTTCTCACATATCTAATAACTTCCCTTTATGTTCCTTCCTGGACGGACCATAAACATCTATGCCACTTATAAAGATTCCGACTTATCATGTTCCAGTTTCCATTTACAACTGCACTTACAGTAGGCTATTTACTGTGTTAAGGTGAACAAAAACCCTCCATTCCATTCCATGCACCGTCCCATTCACAAAGCTATGTGCGCTACTGTAGCTTGACGGAACACTTCCATTAATTCGATGGGGTCTTAACAAATGATTCAGTACCTTAGTGTCCTTTCGCCACTGGGGTGAGGACACACAGCACAGCATTGGTTGTGGCCAGGCCATTGCTGGGCTTTGAAAGTAGAGCGACCATTTTGGGGACAGCGCCTTGGAAAGCCTTGTCATCTCCAGCATGGTGCGGAAATGGAACGAAAGACGAGGGGGGGGGGCGGTAAGGGGTGGCTGGGGTTGGACTGTCGCTTCGTCCATCAGTCTTTACGTGTCCAGGCGGCGTTTCCTACTAGCGGTGTGCGCTTACAGGAAGTACATGGAGTGTCCGGCGGCGATGAACAAGACAGAGACGATGACGAGCGCGCCGAAGTGCTGAGGCTGCGGCGCGGCGATCACCATGACGAAGTGCAGCAGGTCCATCAGGTAGTTCATGGAGCTCTGAACGCCGTTGACCACGCCCCTCTACGACTCACAGATGTTCTCCTGCAGCAGCTGGGTCATTGTCAGGTCAAAGAACCACAGGCCTGAAACACAGAGTCAACACAGAGGTCAGCGGGGTCACTAGTCCAGCTGTCACTATGATTTATATTAAAGTGTATAATGCTGCACTACTTTATATATAATGCTGCACTACTATATATATAATGCTGCACTACTATATATATAATGCTGCACTACTTTATATATAATGCAGCACTACTATATATATAATGCTGCACTACTATATATATAATGCTGCACTACTTTATATATAATGCTGCACTACTATATATATAATGCTGCACTACTTTATATATAATGCTGCACTACTATATATATAATGCTGCACTACTATATATATAATGCTGCACTACTTTATATATAATGCTGCACTACTTTATATATAATGCAGCACTACTATATATATAATGCAGCCTGCACTGCTTTACTTTATATACACAATGCTGCACTATTGTTGATACAGTGTATTGCTGCACTGCTTCTCCCTTTAAGGCAATGACAGACAGGTAACATACGTGCTGTCCTCAGTTCATACCCCAGTTAACAACAAAACTTAACCCACCCGATTGAGTGGTATGTTGAGCTGTCAGTGCACAAGCCTGCTCTTCGTCAGTTATTATCTTGTTGCTGTTATTAGTTTCTACCATTTACAACACTGTTAAGTGTGAAATATGAGTCAGTCTGCCAGAGGTGTATGCTATTAATGTGTTATTTTATGTGTTATTAAATGTTTTTTTTTAAGTTTGAATTTTTTATTTATGTATAACATTTCAATATAGTGTAGGCCTGATAACAATGTTTTCCCATGTTGTTAAAGCAAGGTACTAATAAATATTTCTAACTGATATCAGTACAGGGCTGGTGGGGTCAACCCACCGATGCGCACTGTGATGACGCCCAGGAACAGTAGGATGATGGAGATGTAGGACTCTGGAGCGGTGCCTGAGGGCAGGTTGTCAAACAGCACCGTGTTGTTGGTCCAGTGGATGGATGAGCGGTCGGGCAGCAGTGGCTGGTTGTTGCCGCCGCTCAGCGGGTACGTGTGGTTCTGCCTCTGGTGGGCGCTGTCGCTGCCGCTGCCGTAGAGCTGCAGCAGACTCAGGTCCGCGGGGCTGCCGGGCACGAACACAGAGCACACGCACAGCAGCAGGCAGCCCAGGTGCAGGCAGCTGGAGACAACGCCCGTGGTCACCAGGCCGTACGCCTTGCGCAGCTTGGTGAACATCACGGTGCCCATGAGGCCCGTGGCGGCCGACACGCCCATGAGCAGGCTGAGCAGGGAGCCGCTGATGCCCTGCGTGTAGGCGTAGCCCATGGTGATGCAGTCGAAGTCCAGCACTGTGGTGTACAGGAAGGCCAGGCCCAGGCCTGCCAGGAACACCGGCTGGCGGTAGTAGGCCCGCCAGCCGGCCCTGCAGGTGCCGAGCAGGTAGCGGACCCTGCGGACGCACAGCGGCAGCCTGATCAGGCTCACACTGTCGCTGCAGCTGTCCTCCGCCACCGTATCCCTGGCAACGGCTTCCCCTAAATCATCACAAGTGTGTTGGCAGAAAGATTGAGACATGGTAGAATTTACTTTAGCAATAGTTAACTTCATTAACCGATACTTCTACACAGCCTTGGCTTGGTAAATAGTAGGGATGGCACCGATATGATACTGAGATCAGAAATCGGTCCGATAATGACTTAAATAGCTGGATCAGTATCGGTGACAATTGGACGGTTGTAACCGATCCATAGGGCTGATCCAATTAAATTAATTTACAAGCGTAGGTCTACTGTCAAGCATCAGCCATGTCTAACCTACCCAGGCCACACTATCAGCAGCAGGCTTCTAAAATGCATTCATTTCCTATGCAACTTAACTTAAAAAGTAATATAACACTGGAATCGGATCAGTACTCGGTATCTGCCAATACCCAAAGTCTCGGTATCGAGACTGAAAAAACTGGATTGTGCCATCCCTAGTAACTTAAACAGTGGTGAACACCGCTCATATCAACAAAGCTGTATACCTTTGCTTCACAATGCATTTTGCTGTGTGAGGCGGCGCAGCGGAGGATCACAGAGCAATACTGTTTTGATTTGAGCTCGAAATTAGCAAGCATTCTGTCACGCTGACGTCCCTTGGTGGGGCGGTGCCGGCCGCTCCCACACGCTCCAGCTCCCTGGAGTACTAATCATCGATCTGTGAAAGATGGTGGTCAGGGCTTCCCGCACCTGTTCTGTGTTGAGTGGTTGTGCTCCCCTTTTTAAGTTGTATTTTCTGTTCTAACCCTTGCGTGTTATTCTTGTTGCATGCCCATTGTGTATGTACACATTCCAACCCTGCTTTGTTAGAGCTTGTGTTTGTCTTTCCAGCCCCTCGTGAATGACTGACCCTGCCTTTCTACCTTTTTATTTTGCGTGCATAGTTTTGTTATTATATTGATATAAGTGAACTCGGAAGGAATTGAGGAGCAAATTTCAAGAACTCACTTGTAGATTTAGATTTAGAGAAAACCGTGCTTTAGCTTTCTAGCCTTCTATTAAAATTCTACCAGGCTGACAATTATCAGGTGAATTAGCAAGACAGTAGGTTTTTTTTCCATTATTTTCATTTGCAGAACATAGAAGTCGTTAAAGGCCTTAATATGGCACCCATAGCTCAAAGTTGACCAAATATGTAGAGAGTTTTGGAAATGTGCTCCTCAATTGTGTAATTTTGAGGATGCAAAACAGTTACACAATCAATGAGTGGACCTTTAAATGTAAGGCAGCACAAATAACAACGTTGGCATATTGTTAATAGCATCCTCATAGGATTAGGGGTAGGGATAGTTCCTTAATAAACAAATAACAACGTTGAAATATTGTTAATAGCATCCTCAGTCATAGGGTTAGGGGCAGGGATAGTTCCCTAATAAACAAACATGGCACCCATACCTTGAGGTGTCCTCTTCGCCCTCCTCCTCCGCATGAAGACTCCGCCCCCTTGCTTCTCCTCCAGTGTCGGTGGCTTGACTGACAGCGCGGGCACGACGCGGTACACCCGTGACAGGAAGAACTCCACCAGGAGCGACACCAGGTTCCAACCCAGGATGAAGCCACAGCCGACCACGTTGGAGGCCAGGGTCATGACCTGCCCCACCGCTAGCGGAGCCAGAATGTTGGTCACCTGGTCTATCCGTCTCATGGTGGCGTTCATCCCTTTCGTATCAGAGGTTTTCTCATTTATATAGCCCTTAATCACATTATCCAACCACAAATTTCACAGGAAAACAAACAACACCTCAATAATCTGCTCCTCCCCCCGGGCAAAGAAAAATCAGTAAAAACCACAAGGGTAAAAAAGAAAAAGAAAAGAAACCTTGGGAAGGGACCACCATCTTGAACATTGTATTTAGGACTTGTGTTTAGACCTAACTTCCTATCTTCCTAGGCTATCCTGCATACCCTCTCTGAAGGATCAGCCGCTACTGTTTGAACGTTAAATGCTACCTACTGTATGTGTGTGTGTGTCCATCTTGATGTCGGGCGTAGACAGGCTTAGATCACAACAACTACCAGAAGTGGCCTCGGGTGGATAGTAGGCTGAATCATTGCTGCTATTACCTGCTATAATATGTATAAAAAGATGGCGCGTCTCACCTGTGAGGTGCCCCCGGTTGTATCCGGTAATAACGACGATCCAGTCCCTCTGAATGGCGATGGTTAGAGCCGTGCTGGCGAGGTTTGCCACATCTGCCAGGACGATGACCACCGTATAACAAACCACCTTGTGTAAGTTTGGTGATGCAACATGTTACTATGGAGGCTCAGGAACACCACGCAGGAGGACACATAAAACAACAAGACTGTTAACATCAGCAGTGATTATGAGGATTCCCATGGGTAGGAGGCGCCATGGGCTACTCACAGTGAGCCATCCATCCCAGATCTGTTCAATCTGCTGCTTGTACGAGAACACCAACATGAGCACAATGCTACACACCGTCACTGAGATGCTCTGAATGAATAAAGACGCATGTGCAACTGAAACAATGAGAGAGAGAGAGAATAGTGTATTTAAATCCTCTAAAAAGTATAGGCACTACAATACTATACATCCATTTAATCCACATTCAGAGCAATGGAAAGAGCATTAGTCTTTAAAAGGGAAAGAAATGACTTGGTGCTGCTGACCTTTATTCCTGGGATTGCGATCCACCCAGTGTCCTATCAGTGCCCCCAGAAGGAGAACTGACCCAGCCACCACCAGGCCAAACACTGCAGTCAGCAGCAGGTTACGCCCGTACAGCTCAATCAGGAAGACAGATATGGCAAAGTGCCACATGCGATCACCCTGTTTGACAAACCACAGAAGCCGTTAACGAGAAGCCCAGACAGGTGTGTTTACTAGGTTAGGTAGATTGTTCAGGTAGATTGTTCCTATAGCACGATGCTGTTACTATAGGAACACGTTGTTGTCTAGCTGTAAAGCTCCTTACCCACATCGACAATGCACCACTGACATAGATGAGAAACTTCGGTCCATTGAGGTAGATGAGAGCAGACCCTGAAGAGGACCAATACATGGAGAATAATCAGATTAGTCATCAAGTGTTTTAACATGTTCTATTGAGGTTGACTGTACCTGGCCTTTACCTGGTCTTCTTGGCTTGTGCGTCCTCACCATCTTCAGCTCCAAACTCCACCAGCACCCCTCCACCACGAGGTGGTGCATCTGTTCGAAGGGACATTTCCTGTAAGACAGGCCAACACATAAAGGAACTTTGAACCTTTCATTGGAAAGATTTGCAATGAAGGTAATTTACTGTAGTAACATTATTAATGACAAGTCATTGAAATTCTAGTAATTTGAGTGACAAAGTCATAAATTGTTAAATAGGTATACTGTAAGGTACTGTACTACAAACAAACAAACACACAAATCTGTTTTCTATTAACAAGTGGTGCCACTTTGACCCCTTCAAGGGGTTATAATATAGGGGTCAATATGTTAGGTTGTTTTAACATTAAATGGTTCATATAATTATGGGAGCATAAAAATATACATTGATCCCCACTTTAAATATAATGTAAAGATGCATATCAAAAACCTAACATTAGTAAAATAAATAATAGCATCAACAGTTTATGTACAAGTTGATAACAGTAATACTAAATGCTGACTACAGTAAAAACCTGAATTGCAACAGGTCAAGATACCTTTGTGTCGACGGGACTTAGTCCTTGAGGTTGTCCCTGGGCCCTGTGTCTTTTGCCATGTGTCCTACATTGGGATGCTGTAGTCTTTCCTGGGAGCTTGAAAGGCTTGATAACATTGACACAGTGGCAACATGCACCACCGTATGAAAGTACCAGGAAAGCAGAACGGTCACCGTGACAACAAAGGCCGCCAGCATATTCCACAGCATGTGACACTGACAGGACAATATCATTGCACATCCACACTACAAAAAAAAGACAACCACGTAACCTTTTTTACTCAAATACACAGAACCCCCTCACACACATATAGTAATGAGGAGACTTTACACATGCATGCACGCAAACAAACACACATATGGATATGCACGCACACGCACGCACACGCACACACACACACACACACACACACACACACACACACACACACACTCACACTCAACTTGGCTAGAATCAATACTGTGTCAATATCTGGCTGAATATTATTTCCAAGTTTAAAATATGTTTACATAAAGCATAACAATAATGGTCAATTTGGGTTTTATTTGTACAGCATAGTTCACTCTGTTAAATCTAAAGAAATAATTATGTGTTTCTCTGACAGACGGTTTAAAAAAGCTAATCATTTAATGTGTGTATTTTCATTGACAAGAAATACAATATTTTTATAATTTGAGCAAATATTATCCAACCCTACTATTGAGGTAACCATTTATTCCAGGAAAGTGGCATTTACATACAGTAATGTTGCCTATTTACCTTTCATTCAGCAGTATAGAAAGCATTTTTCTTACGCTACTGTAAATGTTGTGGTGGTTTACATTAATAACTAGCACGTCATGGCAAGTCAGATATGAAAGGCCTAATTTACAGCATTCATCTACATGTCTCCATGTGAGGGCTCAGTTGGGTTGTATTGCGTCTGTCGGTGATCATGTTCACCAGGAGGCAGGTGAGCCGATAGAGGGCCACGGTGGGGATGAAGAGGATGGGCACTGTAGACAGGAGCACCCAGATAGCAAACACCCAGCTGGGATAGGGCTGAACGTCAGCCAGGGGAAAGTCCACCTGGAAAAGAGAGACAGAGATGGGTCAAGGGTTTTAAAACCATGGAGGTACTGGGGTACAGAGATGCATTGTAAAATGTAAAGCTTTTGAAATGATCTTTTCAATTATAGTATTTATATAATACATTGTATTAGCATGTTTTTATTGGTATGCAAACTAATTGGTTAATTGTTGATGTAGTCATCTTGGGGTAAACATCAGATGGCTGCCGATTGGCCTGCTAGTCTTTTCTACGCGGGCGACAAACGCTTTTGCATTGAGGGCTTCCAGACTGAAATATGAAGCCCACAAGAACACAGTTGTGGTCTCAGGTTTGAGGCGCACTGCTAAAACACGCTGTAGGCAACCCACACATTTACGTACATGATGCCATTGTCAGGCAAGCAGCATAGCTTCCTTACGTAGTCTGGGTTCCACTTTGGGTATGTGGGGCTGGTTTCAGACTCATTCACCACATATGCAAAAAACACCACCAGCAGCATGGCGGGGCTGAAGAAACGCCATGTTGCCTGCCAGTAAAGGTTTGGTTTCTGGCCTGTCATCCACTCTATGTCATCACTAAACCTATGGGCACAACGTCATTACATTGTCACAGTGTGTTGCATGCTTAAAATTAGCGATGGCACCGATTCGATAATGAGATCGGAAATCGGTCCGATACTGACTTAAATAGCTGGATCGGTATCGGTGAGAATTGGACGGTTGTAACCGATCCATGGGGCTGATCCAATTCAATTAATTTACACGCATAGGTCTACTGTCAAGCATCAGCCATGTCTAACCTACCCAGGCCACACTATCAGCAGCAGGTTTCTAAAATGCATCTAGGTCCTAAAATAGAGATTGGCTGTTAATTACTTTGTATCTTAACTTAAAACTTAATTCAACACTGGAATCGGATCGGCACTCGGTATCGGCCAATACTCAAAGTGCCGGTATCTGTATCCGCATTGGTGCTGAAAGAACTGGATCGTGCCATCCATACTTACAATGAATGTTGTACATATATACCTTTATTGATAGTTAGGGCTGTGTATTGGAAATAATCTGGCAATACGATACGTATCACTATACAGGGGCCACAATTCGATATACTGCAATATATTGTGATGTAAGCAAGGTGACATATTCTATAATATAATATATATAATTTCTAATTTGTGGAAACTCAAATGTTCACAAATTTGACAAACGCTAAAGGGTGCCGCTGCTGCAAAAATATTACTTATGTAAACTTGCTCAAGGACTTCAGATGGAAAGTAGCATTAGGCTAAATCTGGTGACAAGCATCTTTTCTCTCTTTTAAAGTTAATGTATTTTGTACATGGTCCTTTTTACAAATACATTTAGATAAAAAAAAAGATAAAAAAAAAAGAATTTGATTTAGAGAATATATATAGTATCACAAATCTTAATATCGCGATACTCAGATGTTTCGATATTTCGTTACACCCATATCGATAGTAGAGGATGGGCCTCTGGCCTATCATCCACTCAACCTGTAGGCCCGACACCATTATATTGTCACAGAGTGTTGCACTCAGGCAGGGTCAGCTATTCTCGATAACGCTTGCTAACTTCAAATCAAAGCAATATCACCGCAGCGCCACCTCACGCATTGAAATGCATTGTGAAGCTAAGCGTTTCATTACGGCTTTGTTGTTGTGAGCGTTGTTGGGCACTTTGTTTATGTTCCTATTTATGGAGCCAGGGCTGTGTAGATGAGTGTAGAAGTATAGGATTCTTTTTTGAACATAGAGCATAGAGAACGGTAAAATAGCTAAATACGGTGAATTTGACAAAAAGTATTAGCTTACAATTAGCTTGCAATAGCGGACTTTACCTTTAAAATTACTGCTGTATATACTGTTGTACTTTACTAATGACAAATGTATGTATCACAATTTGCTTTTGATAAAGGTGTCTGCTAAATGTATATATATGTACATCATGTGGGTTTTATTTTACCATTATGAAAACATACTGTCAATATATTGCTGGTGAGTTGTATGGGGCGCCAAGTGTAACACACCCTTTTTCGTGGACAAAATGCTTTATGTGTTACGAAATGAATAAATGTATTACGAAATCATATAGCACTGTAATGCCTTTTGTCCACGAAAAACATAAACGCGTTTGCATTACGTCCACTAAATATTTATGCAGCATGTACTTTCGTGCACGGAATTGGCAGATGTAGTTTGCATTTTGTGGACGAAAGGATCAATG
>JAODTR010034344.1:0-16266 GCA_025399935.1 Amblyopsis rosae | reverse complement strand
CAGGGTTGGTGATGCATTAGCCCAGTGAGTGTGTGAGCCCAAAGCTTATGTCCGGAAAGTAAATGTTTTTCACAGGAACATGCAGAACAGTAGCAGCAGCAAGTCTGTCAGGATTTCCATACTGCTTAACAGATTAACCCTGCAGAAATATTGGCTTAATGTATGTGTGCGCATGTGTGCGTGGGTGTGGAATGGCTAAGGTTAAAGACCGACTGAATATAAAATATTTTGTCAGCTCTCATTAAAAGAGATTAGATAGTTTCCATCCATACAAATTCTAAGACTAATAATCTGACCTCATGAGGGGAAAAATCCACGACGGCTAACTTGAAGCTGCAATGCTAAATTTTTACTGCACTTCGGACAATCGCTCATTAGTTGCATTTACATGGACCCTATTATTCAGATTGGAATCGGGTTTAAAGCCCAACTCGAAAGAAAATTCTCCTAGGCTTATGATTAGAGAAAGAGACAGACCCAACCCGATTGATATTTCATCCAAAGCAGAGGGGTAGTATAACCCCTACCATAACCCGATTGAAAGAGGAATTATACTAACCTGAATTGTTGTCACAAGTCCATCTTGGGAGCTGTACATTGAAACTGTTTTTGAATGGCTGTACTTTCAAAAAAATACTTGAATCATCTGGTCGTTTTCGATGTCGGCACCATGGTCGGCACACCTAAACCACGCCCGTATAGCTATAAACACGATGCTGATTGGAAAACCACACTCATATAGCTATAAACACGACGCTGATTGTAAAGTTCAAATGCTACTCGGACACATTCAAAATGATCCCGAGTGTTTCCAGACTGATTCTCACGGCAAAACTAAAGTGAAACTCTCGCGAGCCTAGAATTATACCATGTAAACAGTTAAACCCGACTACTTCCTTGGTGTTCTTCTGCGCACGCCCCGTCTACTACTGCTACTGTGGTTTTGAGATGCGGCAGGATGTTCTGCACTGCCACTGTAGCCTACAAAGTCTGGACAAAACAATTAAGTGAATGGGTTACGGTGACTTTGTCTGGAGCCGTAGGCTAAATCTTTCCACCGGTCACACAAATAGCCTCACTCTCCTGACGTGCCTACAACTCGAGGGCTAGACGGTTTTTGCCTTGTTGCTAGCGGGGCACGTTACATTACGGAGCCTGTGCATGTTTAACATCTAATCCGATAAATTGTGACGCAGCATGTAAACACCAGACCCGATTAGATGACATGCCATGTAAACAGGTAACTCGAAATCTTCAATCGGAAAGATTTCATTCGGAAAGGCACAAAAGTGTCCATGTAAACGTAATTTGCACACACTATGGATCTTTATCTCCTTGGACACTTCGTCACAATATCAGTGATCAATATCTACTGCACTTACAGTACATTTTCTTTCCACATGGCAATGTATATATTCAAAAATAAAAGTATTGCTTCTCTTCTCTTCTCTCCTCTTCTCTTCATTTTAAAATATTATTAGCGATACTTAGTGGAAAAGTTATCAACAAAGAAAGTCAAACCCCATGTTGTTCTACGTAACAGGATGATGTCTTCCATGCGGGCAACTCCTCCCTGTCCCCTGGCAACAGAGGAAGAAGACATGATAGGTCAGGACAATGCCACCTGGGCCAATGACGACAGGAAAGGCCGGAAAGACATATCCATGTTGCACAATGAGCCCCACCCAGACGAGCTACAGCCTATCAGAGAGAAGCAGGCTGACACAGATTGGGAGAAGGTAAGAGGTTAAATAGATGAGGGTTGTGTACGAATTCTTTAGTATATACTATATACTATATTTATTGCATACAGCAGCACATGTGCATTTAAACAATAATCATTCAAATACTTTACACATTAATAGTGTATCCTTGAAGTGACTTGAAGCGACTGTAGGATACACCAAGGTTCCTTCATGAATTTAGAGAATAAATGATAAAGTTTTCACGTTTTCCGCTTTCAAGAGTTGTCCAAGTCCAAAATATTGTTTGACAGTTTCAGTTGACACTCTAGTGTTGATGGTGGTGCTGTTTGCATCGTAAACAATATTTAAAATTCACTTTTATAAACACTTAAGACAAAGAGTAGTCTGAGAGCAAACTGATAATCTAAGATCCTTAACTGTACGTTCAAAATCTTTATAATTTACAACAATCCAAATGTACAGGTTACATCTGGATGTTGTCACCTCACCTTACAGTATGTAAATAATGTTGTGTCTGCTTTAAAATTTAATGTTTTTAGTTTCTTTCTCTTCAAATGTCTTATATATTTTCATATGTGAAATGCACACACATGTGCGCCCACACACACACACACACAGACGTAATTATACAGTACCTTTATATACTGTACACACACACACACACACACATTTTATACCTTTTTATTATTATCTGCTGCAGGCAGTGCTGTAGGCAGCCAAGTGAGGCCTTTCCTCAAGAGAACAATGCCCATGGTTTTCCTCAACTCCACAGTGTGTGTGTGTGTGTGTGTGTGTGTGTGTGTGTGTGTGTGTGTTTGTGCGAGATGGCCTTAGGTTTTGTTGATCCCTAATGGAAAAAACATATTTGACTTTATGCGGCCTCTAGGAAAGTGGAAAGTTTTGGGAATGAAGTTTAACTAATACATTTTAGCTGGAAAATGACCAAATATAATATGTCATGTACATACTTATACATAACATATTCTTTTTATTCTGCAGCTTTGGCATGACACAGTATATAGCTGAACTACAGTATTTGTACTTTATGACAATGAATTAGTTATTAATTATTATGTTTTCTTTGCATTATCCAGTGTCTCATATTCACCTGCATGGGGGATGATTGTCTTCTAACCATCTTATCACTCCTATAGTGTTCAAATAGGGTTTGCAATCTTAGTGTTTGAGGGTCAAATTTGACCCGTTAATTAAATCAAAAGGCGAGATAAAAAACAGTATGACATCATTAATATACATCTTATTCTATATGAATGGACAGGCTCTCTCTAAAAAATGTCTGCCATCCTTAGGCTTGCATTTTTAACATATAGTTATTTAGGAATTTGGCTGGTGCACCGAGCCAGAGTGACTTCCATTCAATGTGCAGGTATCGGTTGAGTTCCTAAGTTAATGGACACTGGAGAGGACGCTTGTTAATTGACATGTGTTGGCTGCTGCTGCATTCAGACATTTGACCTCGACTTTTAATATGATTGCTCCAACGAGTACGTACAGTAGGCTGCCCTGCCCGGACTGAACTGGGCTGGACTGGACTGGACTGGACTCGACTGGACTAGACTAGACTAGACTGGACTGGACTAGACTGGACTGGGCTATGCTGGGCTGGACTGGACTGGGCTGGACTGGGCTGGGCTGGACTGGACTGGGCTGGGCTGGACTGGACTGGACTGGACTGCCTGGCCCTGGTGGCATTATACGTGAACCTGCATAGAAACACTGAACAATCCAAGTGTGACACACATTCTGCTAATCCTTATTACAGAGGCATCTTCCGCTTAAAGACAAAGTGCACAACAGGGTTCCCAGAGCCTCTTGGAGCCATTTCAAGGGCATCTTAAGATGACCATCCCAAGCCCCTTGTCTTTGAAACATAAGCCTTTTAACGTTCTCAAAGATCCCCTTCCCCCTCCTTCCCCAGTAAGGGGAGGAGAAAGCCTCCATAAATAGCGGTGGTGTTGGAGCACCTGTGCTCAAGTGTCTGTTGTGTGGGACAATGTGGTCAACATGGAGGGCTTATCTTCCTGGTAAATATAGGTTCCTTATGCCTCTCACTTAATGGTAAAACCAAGATGTGGATAGTGGCACTGAAGCAAATACCACCAATACATCTGCTCCGAACGAAACAAACAAACCGCAATTGTCTTTGCAGTTATATAACATTTATTCTAATTTATTTAGCATTTAATCAAAGTTTACTCTTTAAATTACACTAGACAGCACCTCTACCTTACCAAGGTATGCTTAAGTCATCCTAGGATGAAGCGTACAAAAGCAGAAAAATCTGTTCAGTGATTTGCTTAAGAGCATGTAACCAATGATAAGCAATGTCAGAATACCAAATACCATATTAAAAACAATATAAAGATACTCTCAGATGTATCCCAGCACACTGTATGTGTTGTGGTGACACAGACATGCAGGCTAAATAAATGAATGAATACATTATTTTGATTGAAATAATTCTAAACGTGGACATCATGTTTCCTAGGACGACGGTGTCAAAGTCTGCTCCATATACTCTTACCGGAACAACTCGACCTCTCCACCCAAGCAAGAGGAGTGTTCCCGGGAACGAGGCGAGCCACTGACTGGGCTGGCCTTTGGAACGCCGGAACGTCGCAAAGGAAGCCTGGCAGATGTGGTGGACACACTGAAACAGAAGAAACTTGTGGAGCTGACGAAAACCGAGCAAGACGGTATGAGGAAATATTATTGTGCTGTCTGTGTGTGTTACTTAATTTTCAGAGCAACATCTGTGCATTCACACTGTTAAAATCCTTTATAGGGCTTTTTGCAATATAAACTTACCATAGAAGGGCAAGGAACTAATGTTACATTATAGGCAGGATTTAAGCCGGTAGAGTTAAGCCAGAAATAATTTAATTAAACGCCATTATCACCAACTTAGTATGGAGAGCATGTGTGGGTATAATACCAATATCTGCAACACAGTGAACCTAGAATGAAACAAGACACACAATAAATATTATTATATTATTAATGATATGCGATAGACACATGGATGGAAATAACCTATAACCTATCACTCACGTTAGCTGTTGTTCCCTGTGTGTGTACCTGCGTTTGGACACACCACGGTAAAAAACAAGACAGCCTGTGTTATTTCTGTTATTGCAGTAATTTATTTCCGTGTCAGGCCACATCCTCTTTAGACGGTCTTTGAACCTTTTCAAATTACAAGTGACAGACCCGGTAGGTTGACGAGATCAATGGGAGAAAGCGCCGTTTTCCCTTCTTCACTCAGATCACGCGCAACGCGGTGAAGCGATCTCCCAGCATGCCTCAGCCTGCCTCACCCCCTACAGCAACTTAAGATCTGATGGCCTTCTGTACTGTTACGGTGCACACGGTCGTTTTCATGATATCAGAGGGGTGCTTGATCTTCTTCATTTAGAGGTTAGCTTTGTTATTGATACAGTCAAGTGGCCCATAAATGCATAGCCTGGGGCACTGTAAGGCCATGTCTTGTGTGTTGAAAGGCACTATACTGTAGGTAGAATTTGCTTTCATCCGCTGTGCAGAAGCTGATGTTAAAAAGCTACATTTCTTTGTGTGTAATTATGTGTCTGTTTGTGTAATTGCGTCTGAGACGGTGCTTTGGTTTCTTTGGTACTTGATTGTCGCGACAAATTCCTGTGAAACTGAAGGGGACGAAAGTGAGAGATGGCTCAAAGTGTGAATGTTGGTGTTTTTATTTGCATGTTAATGGTTTCATCTCTTCTATTGTCTTTGCTTCATTGAGAAATATAGGAATATATCCCACGCATTTCTTACGTAATTTCCCATGATGCTTAAACTTGGGAACATTGTTTAAATGAAATATACAGTAGCATCTATACAAGACTACCGAATATGTGTACAATATTCTGTAACTTGTTCCTACTGTGTAAGAAAAAATATGGTTCTCCTTTCAATCAGGTTCTTTTGCCGTAATAATTATGATTTCTCCCAAGGACTAACAAGTGGCATGGAGCGTGTCAAGAGCACTTAGCGTAGACTAAAACAAATGAGTTGAGCATTGTGGTACATGAGATGTACAGTATAACCAAGTGAAGCGCGCTTTGTCCTCAACATGAATAATAGGTCTAGGTTTGGACCTTGTAAACATTCATGTGAATTTGCATGATACTCAAGACCACACGAAAATCCTTTCAACGGGTACCATGTTGCATCTCACATCAGATGTTTTGCCTGTAATTTGACCCTATCCTGTGAAGCTTTCATTTTTCTACCAATGATATTGGTTAAAATAAGAAAAGGTTATCAACAGTTACAGTATATGAGAGACACATACAGTATATGCGAAACATTCTCTTTCAATGAAGATTCCATCCTTGTAAAAGCATTAAAACGTTTTACTAAATACGGAATATATATATGTTGTTTTCTTTTTTTATGGATCTTCTGCAATTAGTACCCATAATGAATCACTAAGCATTCTATATTGTTTGTTTGGTGTCAGATGGATGGGAGCACAAGGCCACATTGGTAAAAAGGCTCTTCTAGTTCTATAGTATATTAGTAAAATAGCATTTTGTCTCAAAGACCCTACTTGGCAGGGATCCTCAGACAGTGTTACACCTACTCTGAGATTTTCTATTTAGTACCTATTACTCCACTAACATTTACATTACTGATATCATGCATTAAATGGATTTACAATATGTTGCATGGAATTTCTTTTTTTCCCCCTGCACCCTTTATAAGCTTAATGAACACATCACTCGTCAGTTTAAAAACATGAAACCTGTTCGCAACCCCTGATATAGCATCAGTAACATACCGGAATTGACAGCACATTAAAGCTCCAACAATAGGCCTTTTCCCTCCCCAGCCTCGTTTCCCGCTGATACGGGCCTCGTTGGGAGGCTGTCACACAGGTTAGATTTGCTATAGGATCAAACAGAAGGAACCCTATTAGCTGCTGAGCACTGACTTGGCTTAGCAAAGCTGACCCAGGGGCTCGCTGTGTCCTGGAGCTAAAGTGCAGACGCCATCGATGTTTAGCCCTTGTACTGTGCTCACCCCCTGTTGGCACACAGTTAGATGTCTGCTACTTAAAGGCCCCAAAGTGCCTCTAGCAGTTGTAATGAATGGGTATGACCTCGCTTTGCATTAAGATGCTGTAGGTAGAGGAGGGCTGCAATTTTTATATATTTTTTTCACATAACTGCCACCTCAGATTTTAAAGCTTTATGAAGACCACATGAGGATGGTGTTTGCCACGAGGCAGAAGTCTTTTCCGCCCATGTCTTGCTCCCCAGTGGCAATATGGCTGAGATCCAAGGTAAAAGACAAGTGACTTGTTTTTCCACCGCCTTTGTAGAAACCTCTCTTGATGGGTAACTGACTGCAACAGTTGAAATTGGCCTCATAATGCCTGGAAATTGTATTTCAAGGAGCAACGCCATACTTTATGACATCTGTATGTGCCTGTACTGACCTGGGTCCCTACGGAGTCACTATGGAGGTCGATGATAACTAATTGTTGAAAAAATGAGCCAGGATAAAGACCAACTCCTTGTGAAGTTGAAAACATACATGTAAAAAACCCAGTGAGAAGCAAAACCCTGTGATAAAATAATTATGTGGGTCGAGCTGTTTCCAGTATAGGCTAGAGCACCAGAACACCCAGCTAATGTCTTTCCCAGCTGGGAATAGGGGGTCAATGCAGGGCCAGGTCTACCTCCAACCCTTTCTTTTTGTTGATGAGACAATAGAGACATTCTACCAGTCTGCTTTGTTGTGCCTTACTGGGGCAAGGCTGTTTCAACATATCTGCTGTTACTGTCACTCAAACCCAACAGGTTAAATTACAAGGACAGCAGAAATATGTATAATATAGAAGAGCATAGAAAGGTTTAACCCCAAACTGTAAAGTATGTAACAGTTTTGCTGAAGGTTTTTTTGAGCCAGGCACATTCTTAAAGGAGCTTCCACGCTGAAGTAGAAATGAAATGTATATGGGGATTGTTTGAATGTCACATTAAATGATTAAATATTAAGCTTGAGCATTTAATCAGATCTATTTGTTGGTCAGTAACTCTCCCTCTTTAATGCCAAAGAGCACATTTCAACTGGACTCTTGTCTGTCATATCCTTGTGGTTAGGTTCAATATCTACCACTGTAATTGATAGGGATCTATTTTCTAATGATTGGCAGCAGTCAGTGGGCTAGAGTATAGGAACAAAGTCAAGTGGGCTATACTCAGTAGCTCTCCTCTGCACGGTTTGGCAGGGTGCCAGGCAGCATATGGTGTGAATACATGCAACAGGGTTCTTGAATATTGTCTGCAAAACCAGACCAACTGTGATTTATTTTTTATTCTCCACTTTCACATGTTCCTTAAAAACACCAAATTGTTCACTGAATAATTAAATATCTGCCAAGATCTGGGCTGAGGTACAGTATGTGCAGCGGAACACTTCTGGGTGTTAAGGCCATTTAACTTTAAAACTAGAAATACCACTAGAAATACCACTCATGCATGTTGCACACATCTTTTTTTTTGTACATAATTTTGTATGCTGTATGAAGCACAAGTAACCTATTACTTGATATGTTGCAGAAATGTAATGTTAGTTTTTTTTTCCATGGTCCGTGGTTGTCATTTCTGTCAACACCAAGTAGATTCTTTGCCAAAGCTATAGCACTCAAGCCTTGCGAGACCATCCTGATCTCGCAAGCTTTAGTTTTATTGCACCACGAGAATCAGTTCGGAAACTGAACGTAGGTGAATGTAGGTGTCCGGGGCGGTTTACGTTTACCGACAGAAAAAAACAGCCAGATGGTTCATCCAATCAACTGCAATGTATATTTAGAAAAGTGCCTGCCGTTTCGATACAGTTTCGATGGACGGCTCCCCAGATGAACTTGTGACTAACAATCCATATGGCGTGTCAGGTTAATAGCACTATTTGACATAGCAGAGTTCCATAGCTGTCTTAGACCGCATGCAGGAGGCTCTGATGCCGTCCGATGTTTGATGGGAGCTAATGGCATGGCAGAGCATTGTGGCAAGAGCTGGTGGAGTATGTAGGCAGCATGTTGGAAGAACTTGTAAGTTGCGTCAGCTGGCAACCCTCTTGGGATCTACCCCCTCACCCAGCAGGCCATATCGGCCTCCCAGTACTGTTCATCTTCCCTCAGTCACCTGACCACAAGCCCCGCCCACATCACCTCCCAACGGACCCCATCCAAAACAACACTTCCATTGTGTGTGTGTGCGTGTGTGTGTTCATATCCACTATGCAGGGCCGGGTTTCATATATCATGTCTAAAGTGGAAACAGAAGTTTGGCTCCTTAACTAGTGTTTTTATTCCGTGATTGCAATGAATCTTCAGGCTATTTGTTTCTTTGTCTGTGTGTGTTTCTACAGAGGTGGGCCATGTAGCTCAGAGAACATATATGTTGTTTTAAAACAAATTCAAATGTTCTAATAATAACTGCAGTATATGTCTTGTTTTACCAGGTTTGAGTGGTTTGGGTTACTATAATTATATGCTATACATTATATTCATAATTATAGTGCACTTTAATTGTTATTATATATAACTACAAATATGTTTATGATGATGTCTATCTATAATAACCTGAAAAGAAGAAAGCTATGTGTCTTTTTAAAAAAGATTAAAATATTGTGTACGGGAATGGAAAGTTATCACAATCAAATTAATTTGTCTTTTTCATATTTTTTTAATTACATATTGCATTCTACAAAATGTTAATTACTAGATTGCAATTGATATGAGAATAGTTCTAATAATAATAAAAAATAAATACATAATAATAATAATAATAATAATAATGAAGATTTATTGGATAAAGAGGTTTAGCTCCTGGCCTGATAAGTGCTATGCTTACACATTCAGAAGAAACTCTATCTTTTGTCTAATTCCGGAGCTCAGGATTTTCTGAGGTTTCATCTGCATGTTACATATTCTATTTGGATGCTTCAAAGCAGTGCTTCTTACAGTAGATACATTTTTTGGCTTGGAACAGCAGTGATACTGAACCTTTTAACCTTTACAGCTACATGCTTGAGTCACTGAGCTATCAGCATCACCTAACACGCTAACAATAGTGGTTAGTCCAGAGATTAATCCATGTACTATATGGTCCTCGGTTTGGCAGTGGGTAGAGCCACTCAAGCAATTGAAATGGTGCTAGTTTGAACCCTGTTGCGTCCTAGCTAAGTGCCGAAGTGTCCCTGAGCAAGCAACCCTAACTGTTAGCAATTATTTTGAGGATTGAATGAATGATACATTACAGTAATAAATGCAGAATGTTGTTTGCTTATACAGTAGGCTAACTGGTATAACCTATTCAGCTTTTGACAAATGCACTTTGGTAAGTCACTTTAGATAAAGGCGTCTGCATGTTGTAAATGTATAGCTTCTGTATCTGCTATCCATTGTACTCAGGTGAAATGAACTGCCTCACTTCACTTTGAAAAACCTTGATTTTCCATTATTCCATCTGTAGTTGATGTAGTACGTTAATGACAACACACAAACAAACTATATTTAACTTTATTAAAGAATTAAAATGTTCTCATTTGATTAATTTACTGCTGATTCTCCTGCCGAAACACGTGACCTGAACACGCTAAATTATTAGCACATAGTTCAACTTAGTGGCGCAGTACGGTGTTCAAAGTAACCGCATGCACTGCTTTGCCTCAGTGAGCACACCAAATGAATTGTGACCTTCCTTGAGGATATACAATAGAACTATATTAAATCTCTTCTACGGTCAAATTAAAGCTTGCCCCATGATGAACTCCTGGGCTCTTCTATGATTGGGATTAATGCTTGTCTACTGTCGGCCCTGCGCATGTGTGTGTTCCCATCGTGTGTCTCTGGGAGTCAATAGCCTATTTGAAGGGGCTGCATATGGCTACATGACTGCCCCATCCCCCTCCATCCATTCAGGGATGGTTGTAGGTGGATGCTTTCCCCAGGCTGTGTTCCCCGGGTGTCATTTGACAGATGAAAATAGTGTGTGTAACGTGCACCGTGCTAACACACAGCCCAGCTAACCAGCCCACACTTTAATGGTTTTACAACACCGCACAAGCGATCGCTATTGGTGTAACGCATGCACCAGCCAGTGCATCGCACACGTTGTGCCTTCATATAAAACACTGTGGATGCAATTAAAACTCCGGGCAGTGCATGGGTATTGTGTGTGTGTGTGTGTGTGAGAGAGAGAGAGAGAGAGAGAGAGAGAGAGAGAGAGAGAGAGAGAGAGAGAGAGAGCATGCTGGCTTCCGTCCTCATGTTTGGACATATGTTGAGTTTTATTTCACTGAGACATCAATCCTGCCAGCCAGCTGTTAGGACAGCTGCTTTATCTCTCTCTCTCTCTCTCTCTCTCTCTCTCTCTCTCTCATGCCCATTCTATTTCTTTCATTTTCCCCCTCTTTCCTCTATGGTCCACCTTGCTCTGCCTGTTGCATTGTATCTACTGTATCTAGTTTACACACCGGCCTATTGGCATAGTCAGGATTTGTACTGTACATGTACGCTCGTCGCTCCAGGCCCGCAGAATGAATCTGGGAACACGACGTGTAACTGTCATCTTGCGTTACACAGCACACACACGCACACACTCGCGTGCGCACATGCACACACATGGCACAAACACACACACACACAGACGCACGCACGCGCGCGCACACATGCACGCACGCGCGCGCACACATGCACGTGCACACACGCACACACACACACACACACACATACACACACACACGGGTGCACACACCACACATAGGAAGACAGAAATTGTTAACGTGTGACAGCACACATTGACCTTTGAATGTGTGTGTGTATGTGTGTGCGTGTGTGTGTGTGGCGAGGGGTGTTAAACCAGTTTATGAACAGACAGAGGTAGAGAAAGTGAATAAAATAGAGACAGATTGTTACGTGGAAGCCTGCAGCCTACCGTTGATCTTGGCAGCTTTGTCTGGGAGTGTTGACGCTCGTCTGCCACAGTAACGTGCAAAAGTACGCGCAAAAATGCGTGCGCGTACACACACACACACGCACGCACGCATACACACACACACGCACACAAAATGAGTCACCTGTGGCTTGTGTAAAACACACACACAGATTCTCTTGGCAGTGGGGTGTTGGGACAGGTGATAAAAGTGTGTTTACCCTAAACACTAGATAGTTTATCTGTCTGTTTCTGCTCTGATTTATGACAGAACCCACTCTCTCGCCCATAGCTGTCTCCATATCCACTGTTTCTTTATTTTGCAACTGAAATTACAGTAGTAAAAAAAAGAAAAAAAGAAATGGTGTTCTTTCTTTCGACGACTGAGTGTGTTTATTTGTTCTATTTTATTACGGTAATTTAGTTACAGTACGCCTAACTGTACACGTTTTGGCTCTGTGTATTGAACTGTTCAGGCATATAGCGGCAGCAAGTGAAGGCAAAGCATTCTCCTCCTGTCTGCTTGCTCCTCTCTCCCCACCTCCTCCTTACAGCCCTCCATGGCTGTCCTTGCTCCTTTGGTCCCGGACGTCTTTGGAGATATCTCCTGCTCTTGATAAAAGCGCGTCTGTGCGGACGCCGAGGAATTTTTATCTGACCCTGGAATCTAAACAGCACTTGATCCCGACCATGGTCACAGGGACACATGGAGAGATAGAGATCCATCTAGGGTAAAACCTCCCATCCTCCCCTTTTCCTCTGTCTCGATCTCCCCCACCAGCCCTCGAGATTCATCCCCACCGCCCCGTCCTTCTCTGAGTTGTTTACCGGCACAGACGAGAGTAAATCATTCGGGACTATACACACAGTTCCCACGCACACTCTCAATCACACACGAGCACGCTCGCGGCCCCACACAGGCTATCGCGCACGTGCACGATCGGTTGACTTATGTGCATGCTTCATAGACTTACAGGTTGTATTTCCTTGCTAAGTGCGCTCGTAAATTACGCTGCCCGATTCCGTTTTCATGCGAGACACACCGAACGCGTACACATCTTTTCCTTGTGTGACAACAAAACAAGGCAACGCAAAGACAAGGGGCTTATACAATCCCCTTCAAATCAACAACACCGCTGGAGAAATCCTATTAATGATCTAATTTATTGCAGTCATGTTGGAAATACCCGGCTACTTATGTATCGGAAAACACCTTTAGAAAACAGTGAAGCTTGACGTTTCTTTTGTCGGCCTGTCATAGTTATCCCTCCCTCTCCCTCTAGCCCCCTGCTTTGTTTACATTCGACCCATGTGATCTGGCCGGCTGCATTAACGTATTTGAAACAATTATAATCCGACTGTAAACATGCGAGGTTTTAATGGACTCAATGAGGAAGTTGTGCTCGGCGTCCCGTGACCACACAATGGGCCCATAGGAACGCACACGAAACGTAAAGCCATTCACAATGGGCCATGTGCCCTTCAGAATGCTTATTGCTCTCTGTTGTCTGGATCAAGACGCTACAAATGAGCTATTGTCTGAATCAGGCCAGGCCTCAGGGCTGTGTTTTCTCACATGGGCTATGGTCCTTTGGTGAGAGGGAAGCATGAATCTCCAGTGTTGTGAACTCAGGACCTTCTTGCTGTGAAGCAGCAATAACAATATATTTAATATTTAAACTAAATTTCACCAAAACATATTGTTGAATATGTGCAGATGTTCAAACTGTACATTACGAACAGTATAACATAGTAACAACACCGTAAAATAAAAACAATAAAATCCATATGAAATAAGCGAAGATAAATATAATTAAATAATAATGATGTTCAAGAATTGAAAATCATCTGATAACCTCTTCTAAACAAATCACACGACCCCCCAGGTGGATCTGACCCCCAGTTTGACAACCGCTAATGTACTGTATGGTTTGTATGTGCGAGTACTGTGGGGTTTCTTAGTCCCGTGGCCCAATATGCTGTGTTTGGTGAGGAATTCAAATGTACCCATTGTCTTTGCTTGAGTTCATGGCAGGACTGCCTGAACAAATAGGACCTTATGAATTTTATGAAATCATGAGTCTGTGCTATTATCCCAAGGCTATGAGATGCATTGTAATAGAGAAAAATAGTTGCAAATATGAGCCATTGAGAACAATTGTGACTTTGCTCAGATAAATGGTTGTCTTTGTATATGCATGTTTTTTAAGGTGAACATCGAACATGTAAACATGTAACACTCGCAAAAGCCACTGTAAGGCTTTTGTTAACATGGGTGACGAGTCAATAATGTCCCTCTCTCTCTATCGCTCTCTCTCTCACTTTCTCCACTTCCCTACCCTTCACCCCCCACCCATATATTCCATTCCCCTTCGTATTCTAGAATCATTGTGCATGGAGAGACTCCTGTCCAAGGACTGGAAGGAGCGCATGGACAGACTCAACGCCAACGAGCTGCTGGGAGAGGTCAAAGGTCAGTGTTCAATAGGTCCAACCTTTGATGAGTGTTGGGGGGGGTGGGTAGGAAGAGAGAGAGAGAGCGACAAAGAGAGAGAGAGAGACAGAGTGAGTGAGAGAGAGAGAGAGAGAGAGAGAGAGAGAGAGAAATACATCAGCAGGAGACATGAAGGTGACGTACATACAATATCACTACAACCATTGTGAACTGTGTTCGTGCATTTCAGCGTTAGCTTTTTACTGTGTTCTCCAACAGCCATCCATCAGTGAGTCAGGACAATTCAGGGTATCCTCTGAATTTAACAGCCTTCCTTTTGCACATTTATACTACTATATTACCAGATGACAGCTACCGGTGCTGTCTGTTTGTGTCCAAAACACAGTTTTGTTTCTTCATAGCTTTTTTTTTTTTTTTTTATAAAATGTTTTTTGTAACTTTTCTTGCTTTTTTTTCCCTACTTCCTATTTCTGTCAAACAGGCCAGTGGCATTTACTCAAAACACAAATAACATTTGAGTTATAGTACAGACAGGGTTAGACAGTGGTCAAATATGTCTTGATTTCTATTGCAGAGAAAAATGTCTGTACTTTACTGTACTGCAACTCACTGCCATATACTCTGGTAGTAAACCCTGCTTAAACACTACAGGTTGTAATAGTAACTTTGATTAAGGGTGTGTACATAGAGAGAGGTGGCTGGGGTGTTTCAATTTTCTGAACACATCAACAAATAGCATTTGTGATGCAATACATATGTAGACATATGTAGTGTAGTGCTGCATCGTGAGGACATGAATATAGTGTTGGGCAATCTGACTGGAGGAAGGGACATTAGGGAGGTGTGTGTGTGTGTGTGTGTGTAGGTGTGTGTGTGCGTGTGTGTGTGTAGGTGTGTAGGTGTGTGTGTGTGCGTGTGAATGTGTGTGTGTGTGCGTGTGCGTGTGTGTGTGTGTGTGTAGGTGTGTGTGCATGTGCATGTGTGTGTGTGTGTGTGTGTGTGGTATTCCACATGGTGTGCAGCTAAAAGGTCTTTTTTTTTTTTTTTTGTGATCGGCACAAATATCCCACACAGGTAAATGCATGAAAGCTTCACAACATGCACTTATCTACTGTTTCAAATCATTGCTAACATGCAAACAAAGGAGCTTTTAAGAGATTTATAAATTGTTATACAGTACTCTCTTCTCTGAATCCCACAAAGAGCTGTGGCACATAATCACATAAATGTTTTATAACTACTTTCATACAGAATTATGATGTCGATTATGACATTATTTCAGCCTAGCACTATCAGCCACCTCATAGCATATAAAAGGGTACATCGTTACCCAGCCAAGTGTTGGTAGCTATGTTGCTTTGGAACTGGCAGATTTACTCTGGGAAATTGACAAATTGATAACAGAAAAAAAAAAAGCTTTTTTCTTAGATGGACTCAGTGCTGTTATAACTTGGCTCTGTAGTCTCCAAGCTCAGAGAGAGAGAATGTTTGCGATTGCTCCCCTGTTGAAACTGCAAGCATTTCCTCTGTGGAAAGTGTAAAAATGTATTCTACTTTACAACACTAACATTGAGTTTCACTGCACAATATCCTTTAACACAAAAAGGATATATCATCTTTGTGTAGTCTTCCTTGCTCACATGCATACACACACGTATCATCCACAGTATGTAAGATTCCTCTCCTCTGGACTCTTATAGCCACTGCAGCAAATGTATATTATAATTATGAAACACATTTTGTCCAGATGGTTAAGAGAAAAGCAGGAAAGGTTTCAGGGTCAAACCCCACTATGCCCTGTCACTTGACACATCATCATCTCATGTGTATGTTAAACCTAGATGAGGCAGTATTTCAGATAGACAGCTCTTTTTAATCTCCAGAGATGTGAAGGGCAGATTTAACTAAGGTTAAAGCTCCACTGTGTGATAAACAATATGTACAATATATTGCATCAAAACTAACCCTGGTGTCAATAGATGGTTTGTAACACAATACACAGACACAAGACAGAAGAATATAGGAATATAGGCTATATTCACGTATAACGCACGCACACACACACACACACACGCACGCACACCCCCGCGTGGGGGGGGGGGGGGGGGGGGGGGGG
>JAODTR010034334.1:0-21066 GCA_025399935.1 Amblyopsis rosae | reverse complement strand
CAGACAACACAGCCCTCAGGTTCATGGGGGCACCCAAACCTCTCCACCACGATAAGGTGATGGTTCCCGGAGAGGTTCACTGTTACAATCAAATACAAATAATTTGGTGATACAACAAATACAAATAACAAATAGTGGGTTTCTCTGCACATCACTAGTCATAGCAAACATTTTAGAATAGCCTCTATTACAATGAATGATGAACTGAACTCTTGCTCACCCCTACCTATGGAGAAATCTTTTTGACGGTCCAGGTCCATTTGAACTACTTAAGACAGCCCAACAATGTGGTCCACTTAGATCTAATGCAAAGCCTAACATCAATCAGCAGCTGATAGGAACTCGATAATGCTCTCCATTACTGACAGCAGTCAACACATGCCTCAGTAACCAGTAATCACATTTAATCTGGAATTGTACTGTATGAATGAATGGTTTATCAGCCTACTACTACAGTACAATATGTGATTGGGAGGCTTCTCGCATGTGAATGCCACTTGTACTTTTACTTTGGAATCGGACACCTCCAAAGTGTTCTGCCTTTCAATGCAGCGTTTAGAAGAACATTTGCTATAAAACATCAATAAAAACATGCCGTGTAACCCTTGTGTGGTACCACATTTGATATTGGTGTTTTTGTCACAAGCAAACCCTCTATCAGACTAGACTTATTGGTGCTTTATTTCGCATTTATATCATGCCTAAAAAGTATGTATGAGGTCTTTATTAAGTGACAAATTAACTGGAAATGACAATGTCACCATTCAGCAGCGCACTTGTGAATTGAAGGGTGTGTCTCTAGCAAGCCAATATGTCAGACTATCTAAACGTTGTTATTGTTCAATAATTAATAACAGCACAAGCTTAGACATGACCACAATCCAGTGTGGCAAAACCGCACCTCTGGGCCATTCTCATTCCCTCGCTGAACTTTTCTCACGTCTGTGGCACTGAGAATTTGTTTAGAAATAAATAGATAACAAGGCAAGTCCAGACTTCGCGCATCAGGTAGTGAGTCATGGCATATTCATCATAAAAGGGTCGTTTGAGGGAAACCAACGCCTGACGTCAACTGTCACTACATCCCTCTGGTGCGTTGACAAAGTCCTTCCTCCATTAAAAACAAAACGTGTTTACTTGTTTTAGAAAATTACTCTTCCTCAAACATTATCATCATAAAATGATGATGATAGGATAATTCCAGCCATTTTTACTGTGACACCAGATTGTTTTTCTGTACATCTGCTGCCTAACCATAACAATTGCCTCAGACTGACTAAACAGTCAAGACAATAGGGAATTAACGATGGCATCAGTAGGTCAATATAAATGTATAAACCAGACCAGGAGATATGTAACACTTTCTCTGGGTCGGTCACCAATAATGAAAATATCACCAAGTGTCCAAAACACTTACAGTAATTCTTAATTGGAGGTGAGACTTGCACAAATGTAATGCTTGAAGTCCACCAGCAAACTATTAATATAAGCATACAGAGCAGAATGAGATGTCTATGTGCTGTTTCACATCTGGTGTGATTTTGTTTTGAGCACTTTATCAGACTAATCAGTATTAATGTTGATATACTGCATGCGTGTGTGTGTGTGTGTGTGTGTGTGTGTGTGTGTGTGTGTGTGTGTGTGTGTGTGTATGGGTGGGGGGACTTATTGGTATGGGGATAAACATTTTCATAAACAGCTTGCAAAGACACACATCCTCATTTATATATTTACACACAACCAGTGAAACTGTCAATGCGTGTGCCCACACAGGCTACAATATTAAGATAACTGCCAAAATAGAAGACAGAATTACTCTGAAAACAAATATATAATCATTGTTTTGCAAATAGTCCCAGGTTTCATAATGCATAGCAAAATGTCAAAATCACTTTATTATAATGTTCAAGGTTGTCAGATGTGACAACCCTTTCAAAGATTACAATCTTATACATTTATTAACAAGAAAATCAAAAAAAATATTCTAAAAGCAATTTAAAATAGTTTCATAAATCTATTTTCTTTCTCTGCAGGACACATCACACACACACACGAAAATCTGAAACTATTTCTTCTTTTTTTTTCAAGTCTGACTGAGTCATAATTTGGCAGAGGCGGTCAGGTATGAGTCAGAAAATGTTCCACAAGTCTAATGGTAACTACATTTACAATCCTGCATGAACAGGGCTAGCTTTTTGGTACTTTTGTCTGGCACTTATAGGATTTACCTATCTGAAATGAAAACCGCTAGTAATATAGAAGTATAAAAAGCTTGCTGCCTTCAGCTGCCTGCAGCAGCTTATGACAATGCATACATGTGGTGCAGTATGGTAATACACAATTCCCCTACTAAAATAAAATGTGAGTTCCTTTGAAATTGTAGCCTTGCCACAAATTAATTGGCTTTACGGATGAAAGCAACATGCATTGTTAAGTGCTAAATGCTGAATTGAGGGCTCAGTGGAACAGCGTCACATCAAAGGGACTACAATTAGGTTAGGTATCCCCCGCACCATTGAGGTAGGACTATGCTCAAGGGGAGGTGTGGCTACAGAGGGTCTGTGTAATTACCAATTTGAGCTTTTCCTTTAAGCAGCTGTTCTCAGAAGTCTGGCATGCACACTGTGACTTCTGGTATTCAGCAGAGCTACAGTCAGCCATGGTACAGTAATGTGTACAATTATGTACTACTGTACTTGATCCCTGTGCTGCACACATACATTTGTGCATTTCCTTAACTCACAAGGTACTCCGAAGTAGAACATTCCATAGTTTAAGCAAGTCTAGAGTTTTTACACTTTACACAATATATTTAGATATATATATAAACAATAGCACAACAATTATGGAATTTAAAAAATAACACACATTCCAAAAAAGGCTTTAAACCAAAAGGTTGCTTTGTGTAACTTTAGTTTGAACATACACCCGTCTCAGACTGTGTGCATTAAAAGTATATTTTTAATTAAGTTACATTCATTCATTAATGTAATATATATATATATATATATATACATACATACGCGTAGGAAGAAGAAAATCTAGAAAAATCATTATACTCTATATCTGAACATATACAAATGTTCGTTTAGAATCACAGCAAAGTAATTTTTATTTTGGGGTTTAGCATTTACTGGTATTGAGGATTTTGGGTGCACCGATTGACTAGCCAGCTCGGTTTTACTTGACTGGCACTGACTGGCGATTGGCTGATCAGTCTGCCAGCTGCTTATGTGTTATGTGTCATCATATATACATGCATGCACTGACTTTAGGTTCACGCGCCCAGTAACTGACTTCTCATCTAGCTCAGCAGGCTAGGACTGGCTAGTTGTCATGGTAACTTCTATAGTACCTACACTGATGTCTGGTGTGGAAATTCAAAACAGTGTCCATTAAGATGTTAAAGGTACTGTATGTAGGATTTGAGAGCTTAATATTTAGTGTAAATTTGTAGAAATGCCATAGACACGCTATCAGTGAGCGAAATGCTCTGGATTATAGCCCCGCCTCCATATAAATAATATATTTTTGAGCCACCCAATATATGTCGGACCATTCAGCCTCTATTCTGTGAAACCACCAATCGGTGCATCCCTAGTGGGTGACTGCTATTAGCATAGCCTCTAAGCTTAAGATGCTTTGGGGACATGGGGGAAGTGGAGCTAATCTCCAAACCTCTGGGCAAATTTCACAAGACGAGTATGTTTGAAGTGTGGCCAACCCAACCAAGCTGTTCAACTTACACCCAGCTGTAGGGTGCACCGAAAAATATGAGTGCTTTGAGCTGTGCCTTGTATGGTCAGTCAGGTACCATGGGTTTTATTGCTGCTATTTGGAAGCAAACACGCTCTTAAGAATTATGCTCTCATATGATCTTCACACGCCAAACAAAACAGGGAATGCATACCTGCAATATATCGTTCTGCTTAAAAGCCAGATGGTTCAGTCCTTTCCAGGACCGAGGTCTCATCTGTTCTGACAGAGCAACTACTTTTTGTTAAAGGGTTATAATCTCATTTTGCTAAACAGTACAGTGTGTAAGAACAAGCAGGCAGGACTTGATGTACAGAATGTACAGAAACACCTTTAAAATGTACAGTGTAGCATCAACAACTAAACAATCACCAAGTTGTGTATATATGACAAAGGACAATACCACTAAAATCAAATGTGAAAGCATCTCGGGACCCCTCTGGACCTCAGGAAGGGTCTCAGCCCTGAGGTAGGGTTTACAGGAAGGGCCAGTATCTATCAGCTAAGAGCAGGGAGACAGCCTCCCAGGCTACAAGTGTGTGTCCAGCATCTGCCAATGCACAGAGACAGCAGGGGCTGGGGCTGGAGGGGGCGTGTCTCGACACAATGGCACTTCTGGGCCTCCGGGGCTGCTATTGATGTCATAGCACTCATCTCCACATTATCCCTGCTATTGATTAGGCTGATCTCAGCCTGCAGCACAATAGACAGCTCTCTCTCTCTCTCTCTCTCATCTTCCTATCACTCAGTGGGAGCTGGGGAAACAAATCAGGTTTTTTTCCACAGTGCTGCTGAAAAACTGCTGTGCTGCAAATCACTGTTTATTGATGGGTAGGGACATCGATACCGCTGAGATCGGACGACCGCACATTCACACAATGAGTAATAGCAATACGGCTTTATCACTGAATTACTGTTGCACACACTGCTCGACTGGGTCGCTGGTGCCTCCGGAACCCCACATTGCAGCCCCACCTCGCTGCTGCTGTATGAAACACAACCGCCCACCGTGGGGGTGGGTGACTTTGAGAAGTGTTGGGGGGGGGGAGTAGAGAGGAATGCAAGCTACTACAGGAGGGCCACGTGCTCAAACCAATATGAATCATATCAATACTATATCAAAACTTGACACCTTCTTAGTACACAGCTGGATTTAGACACAGCCACATTGGCAACTTAAATATACAAAGACGCTTAACAGTAAGTGGAACATTTTAATCATGACCTGTAACATTCAATGAACCTAAAAATCGGTTGAAATGTGGGCTGCATCAACCTCTCATTGTTTCCACAAATGGAAAGTGTGCACGGTTTTTAGCATAATCACAAAATCAGAGCCTATAATATCAGAACAGGATATGTGCCTCCGCTGAATAGGAAAGTGTGGGAAACAGCAATTTGGTCTAATGGATGTAATGGGTATCCTCGTGGCATTTAACAAATGCATCTGGTAATGCATTAGATGGCACAGCACTAGTTTCTCAGTGCTATGAAATCCCAGCCAAATGCAAGCAACATTTGATAGTAAATCATTGTTATTTTTCCTAATTTGTTATAACAGCAACAAACAATGTTGTAATATTTCCCATACGATAGCCATCTATAGTGAGAACAATGTATTTATTTGACATAAGAAAATGAGGCCATCTGGGATGAAGTTGCCTGTTTCATTACAGTTGAATGAATCCAAATGCTTTCCACCCAGCTGAGTCTGCTCCACTGTAAAATCGACAAATCGTTTTAAATGATAAAATCAGTTCATGTTCAAACTCAACTAATCCTCTGCAATACAAACACACCAAGCACACTCCATTCTGGATATACTGTAGAGGTAGTTCTTTGCAACAAGGGCACGGGGCTTATGGGGAATGTAGTCTTAACTAACACTGCATCTGCAAAATTCATAGCTACTTTAAAACATGTAGCCTTTAAAAGCCTCTGCTTCCACACTCAAATGTGCTACAAAGCACACAGTACAGCTGTATAAAGCAGCCCTATTAAGCATAGTAAAAGTATTCATTCTCGAAAAAGCTTGAACTGATATTTGAACTGATATCAGAACAAAAACACCTCTCCCTTCAATGCCATAGGGTGCTCCCTCAGAAGCTCCACCCCACACATTGGAAACACAATGTGACGGCCAGGATATTGTTGTATGGTGCGCCCTGCGCCACATTGTTCTTGTTCCTATTTACAGAGCAAAGGCTGTGTAGAAACATCAGAATATTTCTTTCAGCACGCACAGAGAACAGGCGGTTAGCAGACCGTGAGGAGATTAATTAGCTTACAGGCGCTTACTATACCTTTAATGAAGCAATTATAGACGCAACACTTTACTATGCACATGTCTTTAAAATATGTACACTACATTGCACAACATGTGTTAAAGGCAAGCGTCACGGCCACATTCTGGAAGGTTCATTTAGCCTTTGTGTTCACCACACTCCATGGAGTCCCGGTGGGTTAGCCTGTGACGGCTCCTATCTATTCCTGGAGCTGGGCTGGCCCGCTGCCTGAATCCTGTCACTGGCAGTGGTGGTGCCTTCCAACCTCCAGTCACCACTGACACCGTCACCTCTGGTTGGACGGCAAGCCTCTCTAGGGTTTCAGGTACACTAAGGTGTAGTGCACGTGGTTAATTGGCCCTCTTCATGTCTGGCGGGTCACACTACCGCCTGGGCTAAATATACACACCTCGTGTGTCCTCATGGCACGTGCGCGCAGGGAAGCCGTGCTGCGGGAGGCGGAGTTTGCAACGGCCTTATTGATGGCGGAAAAACTAATAAGGCTAATCGACCCAGCGGCCATAGAGGCAACAAGCCTTGAATTATTTGGACACAACTATCTTAATAATATTAAGTGAAGCTTGATCAGTTGGCGAGATAGGCTTAAAGCCTTTTGCGTGGCTAACACTAAATGAAAAATATGTATGGTTTTCAAGTAGGACTTCAGTCAAAGGATATTCTTAAACCTGAAAATGGATGCAATGAATGGAGCAGATGTACTCCCCGTATACAATGTGTGGCCTTGCCTTCTTAAATACACACTTGGTTAATTATTCACAGCCCTTAGGGGTCTTCAGTCTAGCAGAGTAGCTGCTGGCGCACAAACCTGTCTTGCCTGATTTTATCTTACAAGGTTTTCGTTATTCTGGGCGCAGAGTCAAGCAGGGGGAACGTCATCACACTATTTGTTTGGTTTCCATCGGGGAGGTGAGGAAGGGGTCAGAGAGGGTGTGGAGGTGTAGCGGGGCCCTCAGCCCACTAGCAAGGCCTTGCTGGAAACACATGTCAAACAGGAACTGTGAATTTAACGTCTATTTCGCTACAAGCTTCCTACAGACACTATCTGCCTCGCTGGGCCTCGCTGGTAAACTGCTAGCTCATGGTTTACCTCGGTCAGCCCATGACCCACTTTGGATGTGGGGAGCAAAACACTAAACAAAACACAAAGGCACTCTCCTCTGCTGGCTTGGTAAGAAGGGCTGCAGGATTCCGTTTTGCAGTGTTTTGACAACATCAGACCAGTAAACAAAAAGGATTAAGGTCAGATGAATGGTGGTTTTGTAGCCACAACCCCACAAAATGTGTGGTTCACTCAATAGTCAGGTACAGGAGAGGCATGGGCTCTCTGAGCTCCAAAGCAAAGCTAAATGCTTTTGGAACTATTTTCATCACAAGGGCATTTGCAAACACACATTGTTCCCTGTGTGTCCCTTCAAGAAGCACAATTGTGCAGTTGTCTGTCTCTGTTCAACTCGGTGATGTCAGAATACAAATTGCTCACATAAACAACAGCATTTCAGTCACTGAGTCCAAACTATGAATTAGTACAAAATATACTAATTTATAAACATCCATACTGTTTTTCTTGTCGCTCTAGAAAATGCAATGCAACAAATGAGCATTAAAATTTAATTGACTCATGCTGACAGTTTAATCCATGGTAGTCAGAATCACAGGATGAGAAATATTGATATTGTCGTTCATAAATGTGTCAAACAAAAACATTGCGCATTCAAAGGATTTGCTGAAATTGATTAATAGCCTAATCTATTAATACATATAAACCCCATGGCAAATTATGGAATTTGCCTACTACTTTTATGATTGTATGGATTACAGAGAATCACTGTCTTTATGGCTGTCCAGTGTCCAAAAAAGGTCTTCTGGTGTACATCTGCACTAATTTAGAATTTATTTGAACTTAAAGAAGATATGCCAGTCAAGTGCATTGTTAGTGACTGTATAGATTACTCATTACTGCAAAGAAAAAGAGGTTTTTCTAGTTTACAGTGCCTGGCGCTGATCATGAACGGAAGGTCGGCCTACAGACACAGCATCAGGCCATATAGCATCACAATAATAACAATGTACCTGCAAGTTTCAAATAAATCCAGTTCTTGTTTGTCACTTTCTGAAAAGCATAATTTTACTTTTACTTTAATAAAATAGGTAAAAATGACCTAATGCCATCGAGTCAATAGCAAAAACACACCCATGTTCTCCCAGGACAGTAGGATTGATACAGAAATACAGTTTCTACATTTTAACATCCATTATGCATTCTGCACTCTGAGCTCAGTAGAGATCTCAGAGGATTACAACATGGTTCTGTTTTGACTCATGTTCTGTCTGCTCTTGTCCAGGGTCCAGCTGTGCTGTGGGCCGCCTGGCTCTAAGCCAGCTTGAAACATGCCTTTACACCTGGTTGGACCTCAGCGCCAGCAGGCCTGAGCTCACTGCATGGATAGTGATTAGATATTGAGGAAATAAAGGCTGCACACACAGCTTTCCCGTTTAACTGTATCAAATGTGTATTGCTACAAGCTGGGAGGAGATCTGAAGTTAGTGCTAGCATTGCAGTGCACTAGTGCTGTAATTGCTCAATCAAGCCCAGCATAATTTCAAACCTGGCTATTGCTAGCCATGCTAGTCAATATACAGTATTGTACTAACAGTGTCCAAATAACACATCATTCAACAGCTAGACAGACATGGCAAGAGCCTGTCAGATGAATGTGAAAAATGGTGGAAAATATACACAAACACACAACTACCCAGGCGGATTGAGATAAATTTCCATGTACAGTATATCAATTTGTCACTTACATTCAAGACACTTATGAGTTATGCACTCAGTCTTTGAGTATTAGTGAAGCATGTGTCTGATATTACAATAGAAAATGATCCTGTTGCACTAATGTTGGCAGTTATATTATCATGAATCAAAATGCTTGCCACCGGGTTGGATTCTCTGCTAAGTGTGACTCACTGACTTACAGCATAAAGCAGCTGATATTCCAAATTAACTACTGGAACAGTCTTTCAAACTACTCTGTTCAATACAAACACACCAGTAGGTAGATCTGTGTGACAAGGTGATGGGGCTCTTGGGAAATGAAGTCTTTACTCATTACATTATTGCTTACACAAATCCCCTTGTAGTGTCATGAACCCTACAGTTTCATTCACTTATTAAATACCACTTAAATTAAAAATAAAAAGAAGCAATAACTAACAAAGGCATACTTTTTCAATACATTCATAATTCAGTTTGGATTAATACTTCTCAGTCAAAGTAATTGACATTATGGAATGATATACAACTAGATTCCTGAGGAGTATTGTTGTCCCATTGCATTAGTGGCAAGAGACAAGATAAATCATAATAGTGTCTTGATGGCAGAACAGGTCTGTTCCAGTAAACAAAGGAAGTACCAGCAACATCCTATATCTGGAGTTGATCATGAACAGACATGTACTGTACAAACGCCATCTTTATAAAAAATGTCACAAGAACTCTCTCTAACGGGAACAACAATATCTTACAGGAAGGGTTTGTTTATACATTGTTTAATGTAAGCCTGAGTATTAACCCTTTTATTGATCATTGTTGCCATTCAGCATGTGCCAGAAACACCTTTCTTTAGTGCAAGGTTTCCAAAATTGAGCTAAGTGTACCCTAAGGGTAATATAGGGGCTGCATGAGAGGACAAGGAAATCATAAAATAAACTGTCCTGAACATAATCCATTCAACCGCCACATCGAGACGGGAATGCCAGCAAAGAGAAGCATAGGGGCAAAGCAAAGATTAGGCTATTAACAGTGAAATGGGGAGGAACCAATACATCTGGTTGAGGATATGGATTTAAAAAAAAAAAAAAAACAAGGGGCGGAATGGAGGATGGAAGCGTGAGGAAAAGGAGGTGGGGTTGTCCGGCCAGCCACTTGGCTGACTCAGCCACGGTTCAGTGAGTTCAGTGACTAAATAAGTAACTGGCTGCTCTGAGCACATTCCATGGCTCCACCTCAGTCATCTGCCCTGTGTCTTCTCAGGGGATTCCTGGAGTTTCTGGGGCTGCTCTTTGCTGATGTGTCAACATTTCCAGACACCGCACGGTGACTTATTCAGTCCGGTGTTCACTGTGGACGAACGTCCGCCTCGTTCCGTAACAAAAACATCCTGCGGGTGGCCACAATGAACGGGCCCAATGCGGTCAGACAGCTCCACCAGAAGCTATAGCTACTGGAAAATACTGCACAGGACTCTCTGCCTAGGAGCTTTTCCATACAGTCATGGTTGGGCAGCTGAAAATGTGATGGTCGCACATGCAGAACACAAGCCTAAAGGAAGGTGAAGTATGGCCATGACACCATCTGTCTCAGCTTATGCTAATCACCTCAACCAGATGGGGTGGCAAATCATTGAGGAGCCCCTTTCCTATAGCATAAAGTGGGCCATGTTAGATGGTCAAATCATAAATTGGCGATGCCTTAGCATCTGGGGAAAATGATAGCATACTCAATGCCTTAGAGCATTGCCATGACAACTAGACTGCTGAGTCTTTCAGGTTAGGGAACCTGCTGTAGTGCAAATACCTGAGGGAAATCTGTGAATCAGTTAATGAGTCATTTTCAGTTGGTCTAGAGTCAGTTCCATCAGTGAAGCACATACGCACACACACTTTTGACAATTCACTGAGTAAAAATTCTGAATCAGCAGCAGTGAAATATCAGGCTCAGCACATCTGTGCTGAATGAAGCCTTCCTCTTATTACATGATTTGCCACATCAGGCCATTTAGCGTCTGTGGTTATTAGCACTTTGCTGCACCATATTATGGCCTCATTTAGCTTGACATGCTAACACAAAGGACATGTTTGATGTTCTTTAGTCTGCGTAAAAATTAGGATGGCTTGAGGTGATGGCTGTGGTGGAAATAGAATATTGAGGTAAGCGATGTTGTTTTTTTTTGCTTTTATTTGAGACCTAATATCCCAACCGCGGGCGGTTGTGTTGTTTTTCATTTTCCATTCACGAAGACGTCGTACATTCCTGAGCTTAAGCTTGAAGTCGTGTGAACAGAAGCTGAAGTAAACTAGCACTGAGACAATGGTGGAGGGGTTGGAGGTGAGGGGAGTGGGGCCTATGCAACTACTAATATATTCCAAGGAGATTTCTAAAGTACTCTACCCGCCAATTGCCCCACATAATGGTTTCCATGGAGACTGGTCTTTAGGTTCCAGGGCTCGCTGTACAGAAATGAACCAGTGCAACAATGACTGCAGCTTCTAGCCCTGCATTACACAACGATTTTCAGCGGGCTCCATTTTCCGCGCAGTGACAGCAGGTAAGTAAACTCTGATTAACTGAGGAGAAAATCTGCATGTTCTGTTTTCATCTCGCCTTTTCCCATGGTCCATGGCTCTGGACATCAAGTTTCTCAAGCATTTCTTTTTTTAGAGGGAACCCTTTCAGAGTGTGGTCTTGACAACACAGGAGGAATTTGCATGCATCAATAGCTTATAGGAAAACAAAATCTTTAACAGAATCCACAAACCCCAGAGGCCTTTATGTCATTGGATTGGAAAGCTGTCACTATATATATATATATATATATATATAGTATATGTTTAAATATACAGTATATACTTTTCCCCACTTTTATCAAAAATGCTTTTTCTGAAAACACTAAACACTAATATCTGCAATATACATAATTGATGAACTGTGTTACAGTATGTCTCTTTTGAATTATATTCAACTATTGAACTTCAACTGAAACATTTCAAATGGCCTTAAAATAGACCTCAGATTCACAGAATATACAGAAACTGTTGTATTGGGAATGCACCCCTAACAACAAGCTCCCACTAAAGACACCTGGTGTGTCTCTCCTGTCGTGTGACCTTCTGTGCTTGACGAGAGGTGGGCTAGGGGGTCAGTGCTCAGAAGATTTAAAGTCTTGTTCTGAATGTGCTGGCATTGAAAACATGAGTGAGATTGTATTAGTAGTGCGCATAGCAGCGCTGACACAATATTATTAACCCACACTTTCACTGTGAAATATTTAAACAGTTTAATTACATCAAACAAGACATCCACCATTAAGAACAGGGTTAGTATTGTAACATTTTTCAAACATTTTCTTTTCAAGTCAACAATTCCACCAAAGCACCCCATGATTAACCTAAATGGAACTAATTATATAAATGCTCTGATACACTACAACAGGAGTAGAAACCAGTGTTAGTCTATTGGCAAGCCAATAAGAATCCAAGTGAGAAGAACACATGCTCTTTGTTTCAAACAACGGTGTATTTGTAATTCTGGTTTCCACCACAAGGGCAATTCCGGACATACATTTAAGTAGTGTCCCTTTAAAAAGGTTGACTTTTTAAATGGTTTATTGTATTGTCAGAACACCTTACTGCATGGGACCGGATAAATCTGGAGGTACAGGGGGACTTGTACTTTATGTACCATTAGTAAACCTATATTGTCTCAAATTAGTTTCATTTAATTGCTCCATAGTATTTGTTTATAATGATGGGCTATCTTCTTATTTTACAAACACGTTCCAACAGACCAGCTCCACACAACATGACTTAACGTTGTTTACTACAATAATACTGTATCACTGCAAAGCTAAATTCCTGAGTGACATGCCAAATCCAGCTCCCGCTGCAGGGTGATAAACTCAAAACAGGCCTGTGTCAGAGGATCTAGTCATGCATTATGGAGAAGGATAGCAGAAAAGAATGCACATTCCAAGACAGGGGGATGTTAAAGCAACCTCGTATATACAGATCATGCACATTAAGAAGAAAAACCTCAAACTGTCTTAAACTTGCCTCTTTGAGGGGGTTTCCCTGACTTTGACGTGTCTAACAACAAAAAAGCTGTCTCGTGTCCGACGTGGTCTGTGGTCCTGGGACAGAGGTGGGTGGGTGGGTGGTTGGGTGGGCTTGAACACCCCTTCCCTCCCCCATCACTCCTTCTGGCAAGAGCGGCAGTGTATTAAAATAAAACTGTTGCACACGTCCCACCCCCAGCCACTGTCGCCAGACATTACCTTATACAAGGGTACCCACCAGTACATTCCACTGTCTCATGGCCTATGAGTAGACATGGCCCCCTCCCCACTGTCACAGCCTCACCACCTACACCCGGTGTGTGTTGTTGTTCTGTGCCTATGAGATCACATGACTCAACAGGAAGAAAGCGCAGGTTGCCTGTGGAGGGGAATGACTTTGTGGAAGGAACTTGAAGCGCCGGGGCTCGACGTGGCTCATATTACACGCTTGTCAGGCCTGATGGATTCAGTCTAGATATAAAAAAGAAAAGAGGGGCCTGCAACAGGTGGGTGAATGAACTGCCCTCTGCTCGCTAACTGCCTGCTTCTGTAGCTAGAGTGGCGTGCCCGGGTTTTCCAAGGCGGCCAAAACAACAACAACAATGGTGGAATGGACAGTGGGCCACAAACTGTGGGCTCAAAACAAAATGTCCACTCTTCAATCAGCAAAAGAGGAGAGGGGAGGTGGAGTCTAACAGAAGGAATACGTGATTAGTAGACTGAGAGGAAATGCCTATTTAACACTCAAAATAGTCAAGGCCCCACCAAATACCCACACACAAACAAATTGTGTGAGTGTGGTGTGGTGTTAACCCCTGCATCTCAAACAAGCTGACCTCAGAGGACTTTTAACATAGTAGTGTTTCATTTTCTATCACTCCTAAAGTGGGACAATGCCGTCCCTGAGCCGGACTGCAAAATTACCCCAGTGTCTTTGCTGTTCACCATATGTTGAACTCATAGGGCCACATGGGTGTTCTAGACTTGCATCTGGAAGCCATCTACGGCTGCAAATGTGAAATGTAGTGGAAGCACTAGTAGCAGCAATATACGCCAGTCCTAATGAATAGCAAGGTCAGTCCCAATCACAGGTTTTAACAAGCGCACAATAAACAACAGGAAGATCAGTTGTCTGGGAGGATCGACCTGACTCTCGGGCTATCTGAGAATGTCCTGAAATATCCTACCTGCTTACTCACTGGACAAATAACTAAATGGCATGATGGGATACACGATACAGCAGGGTTAAAAATAGCCTTCCGCTGACAGACACCACAGCCCTTTGTGACCTCAGCATTAGTCTTAGCTTACACCATTGTAGATTTACCTGCAAGTCAACTATTGTTACGGTAGTAAGATATAACTACTAACTACTAACCACCCTACTAAGAAAACACTTTTATGTTTGTTTGGATTATAAAGGATTATAACACCATCTAGTCTAGGAATTTGTGAACAGAAAGAATCAAACATTTTCAAACATGTCAAAAGGGTCTTGTGGTATGCCAAGCATAAATGGTCAAACCTGGGTCCACCTTTTAGGGAGGTAATGATTTGATTTTATGTCAATTTGCATGGCACACTAATATTGGGATGTTCCAAGCCTACTGCTGGAAAAAATCTATTTATAAAAGTTTTATTATACATATCATATATATCCTCCTTCCTGCAAGAAAAGAATCAGAGGAAACCTGAAACCATCTTATTTTCAAATTAAGATGGTTGGCTCCTACAGCAGTCCACTCTTGGACATTTTATTCTACAATAAATACATTAAATCAGGTTATAAAATAAATTATTTATTTGGGTCATGAGGTGTGATGAATGAAATTACTTTAACTTTTAACTTTATATTTAATTAAACTTTTCTATTAATTAAAGCTGTATTTCTCATCAAAGATATAATTGATAATTTTCAATATATTCTTTGTATTGTTCATTTAATTTTGAAGGCATAGTCCTCAATATATGTCTGATGTTGAAATTTGTGGAAATGCTACACTATTACGGAATAGAGGATTGTTACTTTAACATTTAAATTTCGTTTTTTACATTTTTGCATGTAATAAGCATTATGTTTGTAACAAGAATAATTTTTTTTATTAAAGTCAGTACATTGAATTGATTGATTGATTGATTCAAAGACATTCCGGGGGTATAATAGGCATAATTTCTCCCACTCTGTGTCATAAGTGCAACATGCCTTAGACGACAAAAACAATGGACTCTTTCAGCATTTCCCTCAAGCCTGCAATGGGGAAGTGCATCATGGGAATTATAAACAGATTTGTACAGTGCATGTGTGGATTTTAATTTACAATAATCTACCATATGTGAACTTTTATTTATTTATTTATTATATTTAGTTTATTCAAATATTTCTGAAAATGACCAAAGGCAATATATTTCAAAGCCTCGTAATTCTGGAATTTGTATTTAATACCTTTAGGACTGGTATAGTAAACCAGTAAAATGTAAATGTAAATGTATATCATAAAACTTTATAAAGTAGTAATAGTGAAACTGCATAGGAATTGGGTGAAATTATTACTTATTTTGTTAAAATGTTCCACTTGCACTTTCCAGTTGCACTTGTAAGAAAAATGCAAAGCCAAACAACAATGACTCAGACCATATTCCCCAGTATTTGCTCTGAGCTCTGCCTAGGGTGTGTTACAGAAATGTCAGTTCTCCACGTGGTCTCGGATAAGCAGTCTTAAGGAGTTGTAGCCTACTCCTACTATGGTTTTAATTCCAGTATTAACGCTAAGCCACCAACCTTAACTATGAGACTAACAGCACCAGCATGACAGACAGCCAATGTATTGCTTATATGTCCACAAATAAAACTAGATTGTCTATAAATATACAGCACGTGAGAATTCAGAGAGGTTTGGGAGTAACAACAGAGTTATCTTTTCTTTTTTGAAAAATATAATATCATATTGAGAAGAATATATGATGGCCTGAGTGAAATGGTTGAAATTATTTGTTGTTATCATAGGTCTAATGTTTGATGTGTACGCCTTTGTATTGGAAAAGGGGGACAAATTAAAAAGTATGTTATTTGAGCTATTATTTACAATTTTTGTCGAATATGTACACTTCTGTAGCACCTGCAAAGGAAGTCTGCAAAGGAAGCTTTATTTCCTTTGCAACGGTTGTTATAAATGGAAATATGCACTTGGTCAAAACTATTATTTTGTATATAATACTGATCTACTATACTGCTTTGAAAAAGCAATGTGCAAATGACAGTGAAATTACATCTAAAGCCCAAAACGATCATTAATTTAGATTTTAATTGCCTGTGACTTATCGGAATATTTTACTCAAAACTAAGAATCATTATTTTGTGGTAAAACAGCATCTAGACTATACAAATCTGTTTCAGCCTTCGACACATGGTCTTAATTTTGAAAGCATTCTGTCGCAAAAGAATTCCACTTGATATTCTTAAACTCTCATAATTATCTTGAAATAAAAACAGCTTCCATTACAGACATTTTAAGGACAGACACAAACTGGAGGTTGTTCAATACTTACAGACGTGGCTTCCATTTGCTGATTGTGCTGAGTGATTATTTATCCAAACGTGGCAATGACTCTGGCGCAACCACATCACCACTAATAAAGATGGCATACCAAATGTTTGATTGACAGGCTGATGGGGCGTCGTAGGGGCTTCCGTGTCATGTTGAAAAGTCCTTGTAAATCCATGGTTGATCAGTTGGTCCTAGAGTAAACATCTCAGCGTAAGGTTCCACTACAGGTTTTATATTTATTTGAGCAATTACTCAGAGCATATTGTGGTAAATAATAGGAGATGGCAATGTTTTATATTCATATATTTTGTATTTTATCATCTAAGTGGTTCCATCTAACAGCTACATTTCAGTAATTCATCTACATTTTAATAATCACTAACAATACTAACAATACAATGTGACATCAAACTATATATATAAAAACATCTACTAATACCACAAAAAAATCTAACCACAATAAAACGCTCTTTTGTTTCAGAAATCATAGGCACATGTTAAAGCTTCAATCTTGCTTTTTCCAATGTCGTCAACACAGTAAATTATGAGCAGCATGTGACACAGCCAACATGTGGGACAACCGAGGAGCTAAAACACTATTAATGTCTGCCTAACCTCTGGTGTAAAAACCGTTGCTGGTTCATGTCAAATGCATCATTACTACTGCACATTTCACAACACCAGATTATAAAAACTCTAAAATACAAATGGAAAAACATTCAGAACTTTATACTAGTGCTTATTGTACATTTATTAATTCAATGTTTATATTAAGATAGTACAAAAATAATGTATATACAGTATATATATATATATATATATATATATATATATATATATAGTTAAAATATAACATAATTGTGTTTCATAAAGGAAAAATTTATAATCTTCAATGAGTTATATTGTACTTGTTTTGAGGCTTTGTAGTCTTAAGAAAGTTTTGCATGCTTTAAATAAGAAAACTGGGGATTCATTTGCAGTCTGAATACTAACCAAAGAAAAATTAAGTGCTTTCAAACTTCCTTATTTTTTGTCATATAATTGCAGTTAACACACAAGTCAAAATCATCACTGACAATTGCCACAACAGAAAGCTATTCAACGGTAATGATGTAATGGGTTTGTGAGAAGATTAAGAAATGTAATTTGATTTAGGCCAGATTTTTATTCTATGTACGTACGCAGCACCAAGTGCAAAGCACACGGGGAGGGTTTGAAACATACTTGCTTGGAAGTGTTATATTTGAAATACTTATAACGTAATGCAAACGCTCATATTTCCATGGGATGGTGAGTTTGAGGTACTTTGAACGGAACATCTCATGTGAGGAGAGACGCTTAATTGTAAAGAGGTCAGGTCAGGTCATAGAATTACATGCTAAGAATGTTTACATTGGTGGCGTTTCATGTGCCTAAATAACAGGGACCTTGCAACTCAGGACAGAGTGTCAACAGTTGATTGGCTTATTGATCGGATGTTCTTAGTGACACTGCACTGTTGGCCAATGGGCCACGGGGCAGTGGGTAACTAGCACAAATACATAGAAAAAGAAAGTGTATATGTGTGTATGTATGTGTATGGACCCCAGGGACTATAGTGGGACAATGCAGAGGTGGATGTGGTGATGTCATGATCACAAATGTGGGCTACTGACTGTAATTTGCTAATGCATTTTCTTAATAGCAAAACATTAATTTTTCTGTTGAGTTTTAGCTTGTTGTCCTTTGTAATGCATTGTTTTTTTATTAATTATTATTAATTTATTAATTAATGAATTAACTAATGTATTAATTCATTAATTAACTATTTTAGATTAATCTAAATTAAATAAATAAATAATCATAGTTATATATTAGCTCGAGAAGTATGTTAAAATATTCAGTTCCTTAATCTGAACACAGAAAAAAGTTTAAAAAAAGTATTATTATTATTCAAATTCACGGCCTTGTCAAGCCATAGTGCATGCCACATGATTTCACTGCATTGTGTAAAAACAGAAGGCAGGAGAGCTTCCCTGAAGCAGCATGCAGTGAAGCGGCTAGAAGCTAGTCACATAAGGCTGACTGGTTTACAGTAGGTCGATCACGCTCTGTACAGGAAGCGGGTACACAGAGCGCCCCTCCAATCCACGCCCCCATCCCCCCTTCTCCTAACCACCTGTGCTAGTCTTACCGGAAACACGCCCCCCTCCACATACAGAAACATATAACCACCATCTCCCAAACCTTCTTCACAGCTGTGTTTTTACCACATACAAACATGCTTTGTTTTTTCACATTCAGGTATTTCCAACTGTCATAAAATCGGGAAATGCGTTACTTGGGCCTTGCAGTAAGTGGATGCTTATAATTGACGCGTTTGTGGTGTTATTGCCAATCACAATCACGTCTATTATGCAATGTGAGCACTGAAACCAAAAGAGAAAGCCGTTAATTTATAGATCAATAGCTGTTCTGTTTACCCTGGCCCTGATATGACGGGTTACTGTTTTGTCATTTGTTTTTATGTACTATTCATCAGCTGCAGATGTCAGCGCTCCATTTTAGCATGTTCTTAAACACAATGGCAGTGTTTTTGCTAACGCCAAGCATCTCTGATGTGCAAAGAAGTACAAATATATACTGGAGGGATTCTGACCACTCAGAGCAGAGCATTGACTCAGGGTTCACGCCAAGTGGCTATTGTGGGTGGGAGGGGGGTCACCCCACTTCCCTCAACTCAACTCGCTCACTCCCTTATTGAAACACAATGACCTCACTCCAGTGCAACAAGAATCCACATATTGTTTTCAATACCTTCCACTCTACTGTGCTTGGCTGACCTCTGCCTAGTTTTTCCCATTGCCTGGGAAGGATAACCAGGAAAAACTAAATGACCGTGTCAGGAAATGTCCGGCCCTCTAGCGAGACCTGGGGAACTTGGTTAATTCCTACTCACAGATCAGGTTTGAAATTATACAACCAAGCGATAACCAAGCAATAACTGAACGACAACCTCAACAACCATAGCAAACACTTTTCTAGTCTTACCAATGTGAACATTTTGAGGAGGTCCAAATATACAAATATGTATATATATGTATATATATGTATATATGTATATATTATAATATAAATAAATAAATAAATAAAAATATATAGATCTGAGTATATTAATATAGTCTATGAAGATAAATAATATATGAATCACAATGCATTAAATGGTCTACTCTATGACATGAATTAAGCTCAGTTCAAGACTAAAATTAAATTTAAATTAAGATCTCCATGGAAAAAATGTCTTAGTCTAGGACTAGGCTTAATCCATGTCTGTGAAACTGGCCAAAATGTCATTTAGGAAAATTCCTTGTGGTATATCAGTAATCTTCTCAAACCATGTGTTATCATTCCTGCTGAATGAGCAGGTTATGAAAGATAAGATGCTCAATGTGTCCAAACAAGGAGTTTATTAAAGGACTGGCAAATACCTTTACAAGTGTCAATCTATTAATTCTAACAATGACAGTGCACAGAAAAAAAGATGGTCAGATGTATGGATATGACTTCAGAAACAACACAATAGCACTCTCTCTGGCTCTGTGCACTATGTTCCAGTATAAACAATATGCCCTTATACTGGGGAAAAAACAACAACAATCTCTACAATCCTACTTACAGGCAGCCAGGGGTACATTAGTCATATACATCTCATACAAACTGTGTGCAGAAAGAGTAGTAGTAATTAATTAGATAACTTGATATTCACTCCTATATACAGTATATGGCATACTGACATGCTTAACCCATGTCATCTATCCACACTCAATCTACTGGTTCTTTTCACAAACCTAGCTATATGCTCCTTTAAGGCAGTACGAGTAAGACCAGGCTCAGTAAGAAAAGCCTTAAACTTAAAGGATCCAAGATCTGTAACAGGACACAGATCAAGGACACTCGACGGTCAAGTGGTCTCCCGTTCCTCCACGTGACTCAGCAGCTTAGAGAGAAAAAAACTGCTGACAGGCTAGATGAGTCTAAATTTAAAACGGTAGTAGACAGACTCCAACTAAACAGACTACTGTATACACCTCGACCTCTCTTGTGATCACACAGGAACATAAACAGTATAGCAGGCATCCCCCTAGAGACGCACTCTGTTTACCCTACCTTGTATAGAAGCAAAACAACTCTATGATATGGTATGTGTATCGCTGCTATGGTGACAGGGGAATGCTCAGGGGTCTCTGGTGACCAAGCCAGACAACACCTGCAACAGCAATACTACTATACTAGTGTCTTCATTTGTCTGACTCAAGAAGGACTCAGAGATGAGCTGAGTGAATCACGGTTTATTGACGGGTAGAGAGCAGACGTCTCTACACACCATGTGTGCCTATGTGCCATGATGACATGAAAGCCTTAGCTTTTGGTTATAGAACTGGCTGATGAGTAACTGCTTAATCTTGTGAAAACATTGGTTTCAAGTCTAAATATACAAATGGTATCAGTATATTGGCACAGACGACAGTTGATGAGGGTCTTTTGGTTGGTAGTGGAGGGTATGCTGAAATTTTATTTATATTCCTACAGTAATGCTGAAATAATGTGTGTGTGTGTGTGGGGGGGGGGGGGGGGGGCACACAAAAA